>JAPFRF010000016.1:4054639-4317221 GCA_029282475.1 Phrynocephalus forsythii | reverse complement strand
AAAATACAACGGATACAAAGTTCATACAAGGTAACAAATCAATTTGAAGGGATATTGAAGGAGGAATACATTCATCTTGCACTCTGGCGCCATCTGGCTTGCACTTCCCGGGACTCTGCGCCGCTCTGAGACAGGAGTTCTCTGACAGCTGAAGATCGATAACAACTTCAAAAGTATCTGGCTTATCTCCTCCTGGAATACTTCGGCTGACTGTCTTCCCATGAAGCTAAGTGTTTATACAACCACTTATTTACAACCCTACATAGCTGGGAAGGAATCTTGGGGTGAAATGCAGGCTAGAATAACACGCTGAAGGGGGAGAATGAAAAGGGGAAATAGCCAAAAGAGAGCATAAGCGCTGCCATTTTATTTTGTCAATGGCAGTTATAAGCTTTATTAAAATATCATTCCCATCACCCTCAGAGGGTAGTAGCACAAAAATGTAAAATTGACTCAGATTGTTTCCAGGTTTTGAAAAGGCTAACCAGAACACTTCTCTTGTTCAAAAGATAAGGCCAAACATCTCTTGTTGGTATCTTTTGGTGGGGGGAAGGTTTTTCAGGCAGGCTATTCTGTATTGAATATCTGAGAGCAGCTTTTAAAATGGATTGTTGGGCCTTTTTCGCTTTGTATCCATTTCTGGTGTTGATTTTTTGTTTACCATTTTGTCTGATTCTTTTGTAATCTTCAGTGGTTCCTGTTTTTAGCTTTTAAATATTGTCTTCTACTGTTGTAAGCTGCCTTGGTTTCTTTTTAAAGAGAGGGGTGGAGTGTGTGTGTGTGTGTGTGTGTGTGTGTGTGTGTGTGTGTGTGTGTGTGTGTGTGTGTGTGTGTGTGTGTGTGTGTGTGTATTCTACCTTTTAGCCATCATATATGTCATATATGAGGTTTAGTTTTATTGTTCAGTTTTAATTCTCAGTGTTGGGAGGGTAACTTGCACATAAAAATTAAGAAGCAGATACTGTACTTTATTAAGCAGGCTAGCCCCCGCCCCCGTGACAGAGACTGTGCGATGGATCCAGCAGGGAAAAAGTCAAGAGCTTCCTACAGTGCTTGAGGATGCCTTGCACAACCTGAACTGCCAGCTTCCCCCATCCCCCACCCCACCCCAAAAAAGTTCCAACTCCTTCATCAGTTGCATGAGGATCATCCTAAGGAATTTTCTGCTCTCTGGACGTGTATTCAGAAAAAAAAGAAGAGATCAACAAAAATATGGTGTCTCTTGTTAATTTTCAGACACAATCGCCATGTGAAAGGGCTGGGAGCCTTGCCAGGCAGCAGGGAAGAGGCAGAATGACAAATCTGGAACACAATGTTCTTCACACAACCTTGGTTGTCGTCATCCTCCTCCTTGTGCTCCTCCTCGCTGCAGAATGTTATTTTATTTATCCAAATGAAAACAGAGACAAGGCAGGGAATGTCAAGATATGTAAAAGTTGATAAAACATATGTTATGTATATTTAACAGAATGTGTAAAGAGAATTGTAAAGTGGAGGCAGTTGGATTCTGCGGTGTCATGATGTTGGTTCGCAGGTGTTGGAGACTAGTGATCACAGGCATGTTAGGTGATGAAGTGCAGGTGGAACTGATTATAACATCATGATTTGTAATGGTTAGATCAGATTGCATCAGATTGTTTATTAGTGATTGCATCAGATCTTATGAGTGCTGAATAAGTATAAAAAGCACTAACTTGTCATTTGTTACTTGGGGACTGTTATGGTGAGAACAGTTTACCCCACACTCTGTTTGTCTGTTTGCTATATTGTATATAATGCTTGGTTGTTATGCTGTGTATATTTTGATGTATATATGAATATATGAGTTTTTACTCTATTCATTGTCATTGTCTTTCTGTTAGCCTAACTCTGCAACCCTTTATATCAATACTGACATTTTATCTACGTTACTGCTGCACTGCTCTGTGTCAAGCACAAGTAAATATTATTATATTTGTTGCCTTAAAATTGTTGACGGGGTTATGGGCCCAGCTGGGTCAGCAGCCTGATGGGTTTTGTTGTACCTGTATAGATAAAGTGTGTGTTGTGTAAAGTTGTGTTTTTGCAGAGGAAACAGGTTGGAGTTGGAACGGAGACAAAGCAGAGCTGCAAAGAATTTCTCTCAGAGGCTTGAAATGCGAGCGGAGGAGAAAAGCAGCTGATAAGGACAAGCCAAGCAAAACAGAGTGTGATTTGAATGAAAGTTGTGGAGGCTGAGGAAAATATTTGCCGAAAAAGCTGATAAAAAGTGTTGTAGGAACGGCAGATAAGGAGCCGGCACAATCAGCGAGAATGGCAAGTATAAATATATCTTCAATGACTCTTGTAAAGCTCTCTGACAGTAATTACCTGAATTGGTGTCTGAAAATGAAGCATTTCTTGATCTTCCATGAGCTCTATCAGTATGTAGATAAACAGCTTGATGAGGAAGCTGATGAGGAAGATTTGAAGAAGGATGAAAAAGCCTTGGCAATTATAATGTTGTCCTTGGAGGAATCGCAGTTCGTTTATGTGAAGGAAGCAAAAACGGCTCATGAGGCTTGGTCGTTTCTCAGAGCAGCTCACATCAAGGACACAGCTGAGAGTAAGGTATCTCTAATGAAAAAATTGTTCCGGTCAAGGCAAAGCCCAGGTGAAACTATTTCTGATTATATAAGGAAAGTAAATAGTATATTTCAGGAATTGTCTGAAGTGGGCATAAATCATGAAGAGGAGTATAAATGCCTTGTTATATTGTCAAGCCTGGATGAGTCATATGACAATTTAGTAATGGGATTAGAAGCTATGAAGAGTGATGAATTGTCTGTCTCATATATCCAGTCAAGACTGCTGCAGGAAGAATAAAGAAGGAATGATTCTAAAGTAAATAAAAAGCCTGCTCAAGTTTCTGGAGAAACAATTCAAGTAGTAAGGAAATGCTATAATTGTGGGAGTGACCAACATGTTTTTCGTTTCTGTGATAAGGTAAACAAGCGGCAAAAGCAAAAAAGAGTTGCAGGCACACGCTGGAAGAGTGAAGGTCACCAGCTGTCTATAATTAATGATAATGAACAGGAGCACTCAACGCAGGAATTATTTATTGTAGATTCGGGAGCCAGCATTCATTGTATAAACAAGAAATGTTTGTTTGAAAAACTTTTGTTTAAATCTAGAAATGTAACATTGGCAGACGGGACTCAGGCAGAAATCTGTGGAGAAGGTAATATATTTTTCAAACCTCTCAAATGTGTTTTTGATAAGGTCCTGTATATACCGTCTTTAAAGAATAATTTATTGAGTGTGCCTATGCTTGTAAAACAAGGTTTTCATGTACAGTTCAGTGAGAGTAGTTGCAAGATTGTAAAGAATGGGAAAACAATAGCAACTGGACGGCTCCAAAACAATTTGTTTATGATAAGCACTTCTGAGAAATCTTTGAATATGGTTGAAAATAAGCCTCTACATGACAAATGCATACATCTGATGCATAGAAGATTAGGGCACCTATGTTTTGAAAACATTAGGAAAACTCTGCAACATGTGGAACATGGGTCTGTACAAAGCTGTAAAAAGTTTTTAGATTGCCATGTTTGTAAAGGAACAAAGGTGAAGTCTGCTCCCATAGCAGCTGGTACATATTGATGTGATTGGACCCATGGCGAATTCATTTGGTGGTGCCAGGTTCTGCCTTGTGATAACAGATGATTATTCACGTTATTCTTGGGTTTACATAATAAAGCACAAAAGTGAAGTGAGTGCTGTATTTAGGAAATGGTTTCAGATGGCAGAAAGACAGTACAAGCAGAAAATTTTAGCTGTACAAAGTGACAGAGGCAGCGAATTTTTAGCAAAGCAGTTTGTTGACTATTTAGAAAAGAAAGGGGTGAAACATAGATTGACTAACCCTTCTGCTTCTGCTGAGCATGGATTAGCTGAGAGGAAGAATGGAATTCTTCAAAACATAATGAATGCAATGTTGGCTGATTCGAAACTTCCCAGAGGTTACTGGGCTGAGGCAATGAAATATGCAAATTATGTGTCTAATAGAGTGTGGAGTTCAGCTGTGAATGAAGTTCCATATACTCTAATGCATGGAAAGAAAGCTTCAATCAAATATCTTCATATATTTGGCTCTGAAGCATGGGTATTAATTCCAAAAAGATATAGACACAAAAATAGCCCAAAGTCAAGAAAGCTTATGTTTATTGGTGTTCAGCCTGCAGCAAAATCCTGGCGTTTTTGTGACAGTCATGGAAAAGTTTATATTAGCAGGTCCGCAACATTCTGTGAACAGAGAAATTGGGAAGATCTACATGCTAATAATGAAGTGTTTTTGCCAAGCATTTGTCCCCACACTGAGGTTAAGAAGGTTGCCAGTGATGGAGGGGAGTCTACATCATTGCATGATGGAAAAGTGAAAGATGAGATTGCCAGTGATGGAGGGGAGTCTACATTATTGCATGATGAAAAAGTGGAAGATGAGGAGCCAGTGTTGCTCAGAAAATCTACAAGATCCAACAAAGGAGTGCCACCTGAAAGGTTTGTTGTGAATTATGTATCCCATGAGCCACAAAATTTTGAAGATGTGCTGCTGATGCCTAGAGAAGAAAGGAAGCAGTGGATGACGGCCATAGAGAAGGAGTATAAATCTCTGAAGGAACATAAGGTATTTACTCCAGTGATGTTACCAGAAGGACAAAAACCTGTTGGACGCAGGTGGATATATAAAATTAAGAAATCAAGTGACAATAATGTTACCTGCAAAGCAAGGCTTGTGGCACAAGGATTTTCACAAGAGAAATATGTGAATTACACAGATGTATATGCACCTACAGTGAAGGTTGAAACATTTAGAATGGTCTTGGCAATTGCTGCATCAAGAAAATGTCAAGTACATCATTTTGATGTGGAGACAGCATATTTGAATGCAAGTCTAAAGGAAGAGGTCTACATGAAACAAATCCCTGGATTTGAATTTGAAAATCCACAACTTGTTCTGAAGCTGAACAAAGCCTTGTATGGTCTCAAGCAATCAGAACTGGCATGGAATAGACATTTGCATGAGAAATTGAGTAAAATAGGTTTTTCTCAAAGTAGGGCAGATCCTTGCTTGTACACAAAAGGTTCTTTGATATTGATAGTGTTTGTTGATGATTTATGTTTAATGGTGCCAGATATCTCACATGTGAAATGGTTCATGTCTTCATTAGGCAAAGAAGTAAAAATGAAGCATCTTGGTGAGATACAACATTATTTAGGGGTAGATGTCACAAGAGATCCTGAAGGTAATTTCTATCTATGTCAAAGTGACAAGATAGAACAGCTATCACAGAAGTGTAAGATGGGAGACTGCAACATAGTCTCTACACCTATGGAAGTGGGGTTCAACAGAGACCCGGATGATGGGGATTTTGGAAATGTTGAACTATACCAATCTATATTGGGATCACTAATGTATTTGTGTTCATGGTCTAGGCCTGATATTGCAGCAACTATCAACATATTGAGCCAATATGCTGCAAAGCCATTGATGAAGCATTGGAAAGGTATAAAACGTGTTTTAAGATACCTTAAGGGAACAATGCAAGAAAAGTTGAAAGTATCCATATGTGATAACCTTGATCTGATTAGCTATGCAGATGCTGACTGGGGTTCAAGTCCAGAAAGGAGGTCAATGTCTGGATATGCCATATTTTTAGTTAACTCACTAATTGTCTGGAAAGCCCGAAGACAAAGGTACATTTCGTGTTCTTCTACGGAGGCGGAGTATGGGGCTGTGAGTGACGTGTTGTGAGTTAACCTGGGTAGTACAGTTGTTAAAGGATGTAAATGTAAATGTAAAACTACCAGTCAAAGTATATAATGATTCTTTTTCGTGTATCCAATTAACACAGAATCAGAAGGTTGGATCCAGAAGCAAGCACATTGGGATCCGTTACCAGAATGTGAAGGACTGCATAGAACAACATTTGATTGTATTAGAATATTGTACAAGTGTTGAGAATTATGCTGACATATTTACAAAGCCTTTGTGTAAAGATAAACATGTATGTTTTAAGAAAAGGCTAGGAGTTGAAATTTGTTAAATATAGGAGGGGTGTCAAGATATGTAAAAGTTGATAAAACATATGTTATGTATATTTAACAGAATGTGTAAAGAGAATTGTAAAGTGGAGGCAGTTGGATTCTGCGGTGTCATGATGTTGGTTCACAGGTGTTGGAGACTAGTGATCACAGGCATGTTAGGTGATGAAGTGCAGGTGGAACTGATTATAACATCATGATTTGTAATGGTTAGATCAGATTGCATCAGATTGTTAATTAGTGATTGCATCAGATCTTATGAGTGCTGAATAAGTATAAAAAGCACTAGCTTGTCATTTGTTACTTGGGGACTGTTATGGTGAGAACAGTTTACCCCACACTCTGTTTGTCTGTTTGCTATATTGTATATAATGCTTGGTTGTTATGCTGTGTATATTTTGATGTATATATGAATATATGAGTTTTTACTCTATTCATTGTCATTGTCTTTCTGTTAGCCTAACTCTGCAACCCTTTATATCAATACTGACATTTTATCTACGTTACTGCTGCACTGCTCTGTGTCAAGCACAAGTAAATATTATTATATTTGTTGCCTTAAAATTGTTGACAGGGAAAGAGAGGAAACACCGGAAACAGCCTTTTCTGGGCATCCCAATGAGGCATTAGGAAGATGCACAGAAGACATGTGAATGAAAAAGCTCGTCGGCCTACAGCGCACAGGAAAAGATGATGAGCCGTGGTGGATGATTCATTTGAAGTTTGGGTTGCCACATTTAAAATCTTGGGCCTCAGCCAGGAAAAAATTGAGTTTGCTGCTGCTGAGGTCACACCCTGTTCCCTCTTTTTTTCTCTCAGCCACTTTTTAGTATAAATATTACAGGGCAGTGATCGTGTAGCCTATTCTGGGGTTCTGCGCCACAGTTCGGGTAGGCAAGAGCGCAATCAACACCAGAATTCTTGCACAGAGAAAGACTTTATTGATACACTGATCAGCGGGCCCAGTGGAATCATTTCCAAAGACTGGAGCCCAGAGAATAGAAAGCATAGATCCTTTGTACCCTTTGTCCGCTCCTCGCCCTCCCCTACCCAAGCTGATAAGCAACCCAGCTGCATGTTGTAAACGAGGGCAGGGGGAGACGCTTACAGAGTGTCTTTTATATTAACTTCGGCTTATCAGCCGTGCTTGGCTGAGACGGGAACCAACAGACAGATTTATGGTTTCCCAGCGCCTCAGCATAACATTAAATTCTTCCATCTTGGAAGATATGGATGGTTAGCTACAAACTTGATTGTACCTGAGCTGTGAGATACAGCTCCCATATGGGGGACTTCCTCTTGGAGGACGATGTGCAGGAAGGAGATCAGGAGTCCCCCCTCCTCCACCCCACCCCAATCTTTTTTGCTCCAGCAATAGGACTGCCTTTTCTGGAATCTGGGTTGGCCTGACTCCTGTATGCGTGGAAAGGTCTCTTATTGGGAGATCACGAAGCCACCCTTTCCAACATGATCAGGCATGAGATTTGAACACTGCCTGCTTGCCCCTGCAGTTCCTTACTTTATTCTTAGCTGTGTTGTGACTGCCAGGGGAAAAGAGAGGCACTTCTGATGTCATCTGCCTTAGAGTCTATAATAATTCGCAATTCTAGTCTGCCATTCAATGATCATTGTGAAAACGAAGAATGAACTCTTCTAGGTGAAGTAAAACCCCTTCCTTCCTTCCTTCCTTCTTACTGCTTTTTTCATGAAAGAAGTAACGCACACATGAATTTATTGGTTGGTTTGCCCTGGTATAGCACCTTTTCACCAAGTTTTGTTGTTTTTTCTGTAGCAAGACCTAGCAACAATAAGGAAAACCTTGAGAAGCTTAATTTCTACACACCAGTCTACAGTGAAAAGCGGAGCAGCAGGGCCAGTGAAAACCACCTTCTCCCAGTTTCTCGGGTCTTGTTCCACTTTTGCCAAGAGTGCCCGCCTCTCCTCTCTTCCATAACGGAAAGCCGTCTTGTGGGAGGTGCCCTGTATTTCAAGGATCATTCAACCCAGGGTTTGTTTAAAGGTAAAATAACCATGACCTAAGTGGAGAGAGACCCTTGGTTTTCCCCATCTGCACCTGTCGATCCATCCATACCTAGACAAGACGGAGCAGCTGACACATAAATCACCTGGATGCCGCTTCTCCCACCTAGGCACAATGCAAGACAAATCTGTCTAAATCCCTATTTCTAATTTTGCAAACACCCATATAAATTTGCTGATGCAACCGTAAGCAGATTGGCACCCACAGGACTGGACTCCAGAGTCCCTTCCCACTCTGCTGTTCAAAGGGGGTTATAATTATAATTATTTCTCTTTTCTCTCAATAGCTGCAGCGGCAGCTGCTTGAACGTAGGAACTGCACAGGACACAGAGTGCGTTGGCCTAAAAAAAAAGCCTCAAGCCGAATTCCAAGGCTGAGAAACAAGGCTTTTTTTTTCTTTTCCACATTCAACAAAACCTCACACTGCCCCAAAAAAGGATTTGTGTTCAGCAGAACACAGCGGCATGTTTTTGATCAGCCCATTTCTCTGCCAAGCAATGTTCTTCTAGATGTCCCTCAATTCCTTGTTCTCAAATACTTCAACATGTCTTAATTGTACCGGACTGTATATTATCCCTCATTACTGTAAGCCGCCTTGGGTTCTATTTCAAGAAGAAAGGTGGGATAAAAATACTTTAAAATAAATAAATAAATAAATCTCATTCTCTGCTGTCCCCTTTTCATTTTGCCTTCAATCTTTCTCAACCTCAGGGACTTTTCCAAGGAGTCATCTCTCCTCATGAGGTGCTCAAAGTACTGGAGCCTCAGCTTCAAAATCTGTCCTTCCAGTGAACATTCAAAGTTGATTTCTTTCAGGATGGATAGGTTTGATCTCCTTGCAGTCCAGGAGACTCTCAAGAGTCTCCTCTAGCACCACAGCTCAAAAGCGTTGATTCTGCGGCAATCAGCCTTCTTTATAGTCCAGCTCTCATTTCCATACATCGCTACTGGAAAAACTGTAGCTTTGACTAGGTGGACATAAAATAAGAACATAAGAACATAAGAAGAGCCATGCTGGACCAGGCCAAAGGCCCATCTAGTCCAGCTTCCTGTATCTCACAGCGGCTCCACCAGATGCGTTTGGGAGCACATGAGACTAGATATCTGTCTCCTGATACCACTCCCCTGCATCTGGCCCTTGAAGTACCCTGGTTTAAAGCCTGGAGATTACGCATCTCCATCAGGGTTTGTAACCTGTGATGGACTTTTCCTCCAGGAATCTGTCCAATCCCCTTTTGAAGGCATCCAGGCCAGATGCCATCACCACATCCTGTGGCAGGGAGTTCCATAGACTTACAACGCGCTGGGTGAAAAAATATTTTCTTTTGTCAGTTCTTACTCTCCCAGCCCTCAATTTGAGTGTATGTCCCCTAGTTCTGGCATTTTGGGAGAGAGAGAAGAGCTTCCCTCTATCCACTTTACTCATACCCTGCATTATTTTGTATGTCTCAATCATATCCCCCCTCAAGCGCCTTTTTTCCAGACTAAAGAGGCCCAAATGTTTTAGTCTTTCTTCATAAGGGAGGTGCCCCAGGCCAGTTATCATTTTAGTCGCTCTCTTCTGCACCTTTTCCAGTTCCACTATGTCTTTCTTGAGATGCAGTGACCAGAATTGTACACAATACTCCAGGTGGGGCCTTACTATTGTTTTGTATAAAGGCATTATAATGTTCGCTGTTTTATTTTCAATCCCCTTTTTGTGCTAAATCTGCTTTGTTTATGTGAATCAATACATGTCTGCTAGGTGTGCCTCTGTGGGAACTGTCATGCTGAGTAATGCATGTTAGTCCTACAAAATGTTTTGCATCTGAAGAGGTGTGGTACAGTTCTTATAAACTGATGTCAGTTAAGTCTTTAAGATTTTTTTTCTTTATTTGTGTTAGTAGCACCAACTAATTATATTGATAGATAAACATACAACTCTCATCAGAATGTAAATAAATTATAATTTTTTTAAGATGCTGCAAGAGTTTTAGTTGTCTTTACTGCCATCAACAAACTGACACTCTTTAAGCCACTGCATTGCTGTTGCTAAATCCTGCCTGGTAGAATTTCTCTTCCAAAAACTAGCTACCCATCCTACATGCTCCTTACAGTCTTTGATGTTAAGATCTGCAAAACTCAAAGAGGCTAAAACAGCCACCATGAAGAACCGGAGTTTTCCAATCATGGCCCAAATTCCTCTGGAACACGGTTCCTACAGAGGTTTGCCAGGTCTTTTAGGAAGTTAAGTAATACTGAATTATACAAAGCTGCCTTTTATTGTTAAGTTATAATTGGGCATGATGAAATTCTCAGAGATGCTTTTGGGGTCCCCTGAGAACCCTCCCAAAACATTCCTTGTTGGGCCAGGATAAAATAATTCATTTCCAGGACATTCAAAAGAGCCAAACACACAATTCAGGTTGAATCCCCCTGAATTGGCAGTTCATCCCTACTGTGGTCATGGCTCATGGGGTGACGGCCACAGATCAACCCCCGGGGACATCCTTTTACTCTCAAAGCTACCTCCATTGCCCCTCTATCTATATGAACCCTGGCTTTTAGCCATAGCTAGCCTCCCTTCCCTCTGGGAAGCTTACCTCCATCATATCCATTTGCCTACACTGGCCCAGGTCTCTGGCCCCAGCTAACCTCACCCCCCTTCCCTCATTCTCTCCCTCTCTCTCTCTCTCTCTCTCTTTCTCTTTCGTTCTCTCTTTCTCTGTGTGTCTTTTCCTTCCCACCCACCCCCTGCTTGCCCTTTCCTCTCCCTTTTCAGATTCCCTCTCTCCCACTCTCTTCCCTCCACCCCACTAACCCTGGATGTGCTTAAAAACGTCCCTGCACTCTGCTGCTTCTCTGGACGTACATCATCTTGGGCAACAAACACATGGCAACGGCTGAATCTTCCAGAAGCCACAGGTCAAGAGAGCCAAATCTCTAGATGGAATCAATTTCTCCAAGACATCACTGGCACGTAGGCAACAAGGATTAACCCCAGCCTGAGGCAGTCTATTGTTGTTTCCACATCCACCAGGAACTCTGTCTAGCAGCTTCCAGGCTTATTCTATTGCTACCTTGGTTTCCCATTGAGTTGTTCATGTTGCTTGTTGACTCACTGCTCCCCCTCCCATTGATTTACTGATTATCTCTGTTTACCTGGACTCAAGAACAATACCTGTTTTCCCTTCCTTATTGTCACACCCTGATGGCCCAATTAAAGGACATATTTGACGCATCAACACCTGGGCAGGTATCCAGTTCCAGCTTGCCAGGGGCACACACCCCTGACCGCCCAGAAACGCCTCCGGACAGCCCCTGGACCACACCGATTGGACCACCTAGAAGACCGTCCCCTTGCCCGCCCCTGGGCAGCACCACTCGGGGGGAGGGAAGAGGGGGAACTAATAAAAATGTGGTTCTCTTTGTGCTGGGGGTCAGACATCTTAGCTTTGTCTTTGGCTTGTGTCCACCTGCCGTCTTTTATTAGGCCTAATACACACAGTATTTCCTTCTGGATCTCTCTCTCGTTGGATTCTTCATTGGGCTTCTGGGGTCCAGCGGAACTCAGCAGGACTAGCCTAGCTGAAATTTAATTTTAAACTCATTTTGAATTCAACATTATTAGTGTAAATTTTTCTGGCAATGTCCAAGTGGGTTTAAATTAGTGGTTTACTAATTCTTTCTTCTAGACTCTAGGCAGTTTGCTGAAGGCCAATCAGTCCTGCTGTACTCACAATAGGTATGGGGAAAATTGAAGTCCCACCTTCTAGCTCTAAAGCCAATTGAAGCAAAACATGTTGAGGAGTGGTGTAGCCATCACAAAAACTGAGTACAAAAATACGTCTGTGAAGATTCTCAGTCATCCAGGTGCGTTTAACTGGGAGTTGAGTCATGGCTACTGGACTTCTTTTTTGAGAGATAGAAACGTTTCGCTGTTCATCCAAACAGCTTCATCGGTCTTCCAGATAAACTCACCTTCACAGACATATTTCAAACTCTATGCTTAGCAAAGGTTTTACATTGCATATTTAGTATGAAGCCTTTGTAACAAGGTGAACTACAGTATCCCAAACAAACAAATAAACAAACCATTTCTATAATATGATTTTTCATGTGATATGATAACCTCCCAAAGGTGGAAACAATTACCTTTCCTAGGTAGCCCCTTTCTGTTATGCTTATTTTTGCAACTGGGGTGCAGCAGGTGATTTAATTTCTATAATTTATAAGAACATGGCATGGAGTGTTACAGTGTTAAGAAATATAAATAAAAGCAGTTAGCAAATCTTGTATCACTTTAAAGACTAAAAGAACCAACAAGAAAAGAACCCTACCCCAGCAAAGTTTTAGCACAAACCATCCTGAAATGACAGCAGTCTCCTTGAATCTCATGGCTGGACCATTTTGGCCATCCGTTATTATCTGATTCAGTGGTGAAGTTTTTAATACACTCTTTATTGCAGAGCTGTTTTGCTTCTTTTTCTTTTCTCATTGTTGAGTATTTAACATTGTTCACTGCCCTGAGTTCCTTTGTGAAAATTGTGAAGTGTAATAATAATAATAATAATAATAATAATAATAATAATAATAATAATAATAATAATAATAATAATAATAATAATAATAATAATAATTTGATTTATATACCGCCCACCAGCAAAAAAAAGGCACTCTGGAATGAGTAGGCCAAGTAACCTTTCCTAACTCTTTACTGGGATCGATGCTTATCTAAATAGTCCTATCTCTAACTAATCATGCTGAAACAAATCATAGCCAGGCAGATGATGAAAAATAATGGCAAATCTTCTTTCCATAATGATGAGAACTTCTTGCTGTGCTATCCATGTGATGCGCAATGTTCAATAAGCATTCAAAGTCCATACTTCTAGAAAGTTATGTTTTGACTAAGGAGCAATCATTAGATAAATGTCTATTTCAGAGTGAAAATGTACTGCTCATATCAGGCTAACAAAATGACTTTATGTCCTATCATCCCTAATTTCCTTACATGCCCTCCTTTGAAGACTAAAAATCACCTAGCAATATAGCATTTTAGTAAATAAGCAAACTACAATGATTATAAATGTAAACATGGATATATGCAAATAATATTGCATATACAGTGGTACCTCAACTTATGAATTTAATCTGTTCCAAATGCATGCTCTTAAGTCAAACTACTTTTAAGTCAGGGTACCTATCAAAAATTGAAAAAATAGGTTAAAAAAATAAAAAAATGGGGGGGGGATTGTAAGTCGAGCAGGCCATATCTAAAATTTGTAAGACAGCAGTTAAAACGCCAACATTTTTCCACTCTTAAGTCAACTTGATCTTAAGTCGAGCTGCTCTTAAGTCGGGGTACCACTGTAAAAGCATTTAAGCATGAGGTATACTATGAATACAGCAAAATATATGGAACACGTTTGTTTTCCATGGCTTCAGAGACTAGGACTCGGGGCAATGGTTTCAAACTACAGGAAAAGAGATTCCATTTGAACATTAGGAAGAACTTCATGACAGAGCTGTTCGGCAGTGGAATATGCTGCCACAAAGGGTGGTGGAGTCTCCTTCTTTGGAGGTTTTTAAGCAGAGGCTGGATGGCCATCTGTCGAAATATTGTGATGTTGTTCCTGCATGGCAGGGGGTTGGACTGGATGGCCCTTGATGTTTCTTCCAACTCTATGATTCTATGATTCTATGATTCTATATGAATTAATGTTGAATTAGTACTTGAAATTTCTGAAAAACTAAAAGAAAGATTAGTACAAATACCGAGATACAATCATTTTCTATGTAGAACTCTATAAAATCAAACAGAAATAACAATCAAATTGAAGTCCTGCAATGACAAACTCTACCTTAATAAACGCTGATTGCATGCATTCAAACATGCAAGTCATTTCAATGCTGATGATCTGTTGCAAAACAAGGTTAGTACCCTATGGGTATGGCCTCCACTTATTAAATGACCAAACAATTGATAAACATCATTTTTGTTGAACAGAAGAGGCTCTTTTTTGTGGTAGCAATTTTTTGCTGAAAAATGAAACAGGATGTAGCATTTCCTCTTTTTCTTGTAACAAAACACAACCTATACCATATTCCAAAGCATCTGTCTGTAAAACAAAAGATTTTTGAAAATCTGGAGCTATTAAGATAGGAGATTGAATCAAATGATTTTTCAAAGTATCAAAAGCAATTTGACATTCTCGAGTCCACTTGACTTTTAGAGGCATTCTCTTACATGTCAGTTCAGTAGTGGCTATGTGACTGAAATGTGGAATAAATTTTCAATAGTAACGCACTAGACCCAAAAAAAGATTGGACTTGCTTCTTATTCTCAGGAATGGGCCAATTCTTTACACACTCAACTTCTGTTTGTAGTGGTTCAATGGTTCCAGTACCTACCCAGTGTCCCAAACAAACTACCTTTCCTCTTAGCCATTGACATTTTGAAACTTTTACAGTCCTGCTTCTTTCAGGCTTCTCAAAACAGTATGAAGATGTTCTAGATGCTCTTCAAAGGTGTCTGAAAAGATAACAATGTCATCCAAATTAGCGTTTGCAAAAGGTAGACCTTGTAGAGTGATGTCCGTCAGTCTCTGAAAAGAACTACTAGTATTACATAACCAAACCTTGCATACCCATATGCGAAAAACAAAATAAAACAAAAAAATTAAAAACATGACCATTCCTTAATGCTTACAGCCCTTGATACAAGCACAGAGAGAAAGAGAATGAAGGCCACCACAAATACATAGTTTATATCTGGAAAACCATACAGAAGAGCACCACCATCAGCAGTTTCAGTAACTCACTTTTCTAAAAGAATCCTAACTTAGGGCCTTTTTACACAAGATCCGCTGGTCCCTTAAATTCGGACCAGAGATCTTGAGGGTTCGTTGCTGTTCCTCCGTCCCCACCCGCTCCGCACTTCTTTGTTCTGTCTGCGTGGGGGGGGGGGGGAGGAAAAAAAAGCCTTAGACAGAGACAAAAGAATAAAAGGCTTACCTCCGGTGCTGGTGGAAGTTGCTCCGACCTCCGTTTACTTCCTTGTTCCTCTTTAAGGGGCGGAGGCAAAAGAAAAACAACAGAAAGAAGCGAGGAGAGCTCAGGCAGTCTCCGCATCAAAATTTTTCACCATCAAAGAGCAGGTACAAGAAAACTGCTGTTTGGTCACGCTAAAGTGGGCGGGGTCGCACTTAATTGTCTGCAAACTCCGGAGCTGGTGAGTAAACATTTTTAAAGTCCGGAGCTTGCAGACATTTGCGGCGGAGCTTAGGGGTCGTGTATAAACGCCCTTACAAACATAATACATGAACGTTGATCAGAAAACATAAATGGACATCAGTTAATGAAGAATGGAAGATGTGCTGTGCGTGTGTGGTGCCAGACTAGAAGATGAGGTGCAGTGACAAGACGATTCTGGTCCCACCATCCCCAGTGTTGCAAACATGTACAAACTATCTTTGGGTTCTGCTGGAGGGGCTTGTCTGGAGTTTGTCTTCCACTCAAAACATTTTCCAACTACAAGGTGCTCATAAGACACTATTAAATACAGGTGCCTTTTCCTGAGAGCATGTTGGTACATAGTGAGATGTTTCCAGATATTTATCGTCAAGTTTCCTTTCCAATAGAGAGCTAAAATCCCACCCTTTGTAGCCCCACAGCTGTGGGCTCAATGCCAAAGGCTTCACCAATGAGTTGAAACCCCCACAGCTGTTGTGCACGCCCATCCATTCTTCCTTCTACTGGAGGCCAAAGTATTTAATCAAATAAAATTTTTACCTACACGCATGTGATTGGATTGTGTTGCCTGCGTTTTTGTAAATAATCTATGCCAGGGGTATCCAACCTTTTTGCAAGCAGGGCCAGATTTGGTGAGGTGAAAATGTGTGGGGGCTGAACATTCAGCTGCATTTGGCCCCGGTCCGGACTTTGGACAAGCCTCTAGGACAGGCAAGGTGGTAGGTAGGATGCTGCAGCAATGGAGCCAGGAGTGGGTAGCCTCTTGGGGTGATGGAGGCAGGGAGGGCAGGCAAACCGTAAAACTGCAAGCTGACGTCTCCCTCCAGGGATGGGTGACAGGCTGAGCCAGTGGGGCAAAGAGGCTGCAGGCCACTCAAAATTTGAAAATGGGCCACATTTGGCCCCCAGGCCGGACTTTGGACATGCCTGATCTATGCAGTGGCATAAAGAAGGGTCTGATGTGTGTGTGGTGGAGAAAGACAATATCACTGTGTAAGCGTTCAGCATCTCCAACTGTGAGATTTCCAGAGAAGCATCAGCGTATGAGATTTTCAAGAAAAGCCACTGCAAAGGAGATGCACCAGACGTCTAACTAAATGCCTCACAATGTCCCAGCCGACGCAGAGATGCATATATTTTCCCCCCATTCTGGGACAGCAAAGAACTGGAAGTCATTTAAGACGACTGGTTTCAATGGAAGAGTTGTAGCACAACAGATGAAATATGATGCAGTTGAACGGCAGTCCTACAGCTTATCATAGAATCATAGAATCATAGAACCATAGAGTTGGAAAAGACCTCAAGGGCCATCCAGTCCAACCCCCTGCCATGCAGGAACCCCCATCACAATATTTCTGACAGATGGCCACCCAGCCTCTGCTTAAAAACCTCCAAAGAAGGAGACTCCACCCTCCTTTGTGGCAGCATCTTCCACTGCCGAACAGCTCTAGCTGTCAATTGGAATCCCAGCCTTCCGAATAAAATCATTCTGGGGGGCTTTGGCTTATAACCCCATCGGTTGCCTCTCGCTAGCTCTCTTGCACCGGAACTGTTGAATTTTAAATGTATATAGGCTGAGGTTTCAGCAAGGCTAATCCCGCTGAGTTCTGCTGGAACCCGAAGACCCAATAAAGAATCCAGCAGGAGAGAGATCCAGGAAAATACTGTGTTTATTGAAAAAGGAGTGCCGACCCGGCCCTAGGGGTGGCTTGGTTGGCACCCTAAAATTCAAAAACCAAAGCAAAAAAACAGTACCGACTGGGCCCCAGGGGCCGAGCAGTCGGCACTTAAAGAAAAAAGCCAGCCACGCTACAGCTGTAGCATGGCCAGAACTTGGAAGTAAAAAAATATAAAAAATAAAATTAAAATAAAATAAAGGAGCACTGACCCGCCCCAGGGGTGGCCGGGTTAGTGCTCTAAAATAAAGGGGGAAATTTTAAAAAAGAGAAGCGCCCACCTGGCCGCAGGGGCTGCGTGGTGAGTGCTGGGGGGGGGGGAGGTGCTGGCCCCATGCCAGCACCTCAAAAAGCCCCTGCCACAGGGGCCAAGATCCGCCGCTGCCGAGGAGCCGCCGCCGCCACCGGTGGCGGTAAGGGCCACCCGAACCCCAAACTGGTTTGGTTTGGGTTCCACCTCGATTTTTAAAATTTAAATGCGAACCAAACCCAAACTGAACCAAGGGTGGGCCCGAAGCAGACGAACCCAAACCATGGGTTTTCTGGTTCGTGCCCACCTCTAAGTGAGATACATCATGGAACAGTGTCCATGAAGTATCTCAGTGAGGTACGTTCAGTGCATAACTGATCAGACAAGCACTTTTTTATCAGCAGCAATAGCAGCAAATAAAATAACATAAAAATGGAACTCTCCTGCAGCAACAAACATGGTGATTAGATAGATAGATAGATAGATAGATAGATAGATAGATAGATAGATAGATAGATAGATAGATAGATAGATAGATAGAAAGAAAGAAAGAAAGAAAGAAAGAAAGAAAGAAAGAAAGAAAGAAAGAAAGAAAGAAAGAAATGGCTTTCATAAGGCCAACCCCCACATGAAAACTCATAAAAGTTGTTATTTTTAATGGGAAAGGAGATTAGGTGATACTAAAATGAACAAAGGTGTGATTCAGCCTTTTGCGCAGTGGGAGGAGACTTTTGTGGTTTTCCAAAATGCAGGGTCATGTTTTTAGGAGAGGAAGGGGAAAATGCCTTTAAAAAGCCACCTCATAGGCATGGCATTGCCTGCTATTTGAGGGGCTTTGAGAACCTGAGAAAGGGCAAAGCCCTTCTGAGGGGCCACGGAGCCTTCTTCCTCGGTTTGGAGGCATCACTCCTGCTCTCCCGCCTAAAACAGGTGGGTGAGAAAAGTGGGAGGAGAGACTTTTGGCTCGATGGAAGAAACAAAAATAAGTGGGTAAGAATTGAGAGGAAGATCGTCCCTCTATCCACTTCACTCATGCCCTGCATTATTTTGTACGTTTCAATCATATCCCCCCTCAGGCACCTTTTTTCCAGATGCCTTTTTCCACGCTAAAGAGCCCCAAATGTTTTAGCCTTTCCTCATAAGGGAGGCCCCCCCAGCCCAGTAATCAGCCCAAGAAGACACCTTGAAGTCTTCTTTGCAATGCCTGCTTCTAAACTATCCTCCAAGGCAGAGGAGAAGCAATCCAGCTTGACCAGGAGGAAGCAAAACCGCTGGAGTCCACCTCAGAGGAGCCCAAAGAGCAACGACCCACCTATGCCTTGTCTCAGTCCAATTAACAAACCCTATTCCGTCCCCAAAGCCAAGGGAAAGTAGAAAGGATGAATCATAGAGATCTCTTTTATGACAGCTTGATCCCCATGAATTGCTCAACAGGCAGATAGAACACAGTGGATGCAGCAAAGGTGGAACTGAGGAAGCCGCTGCCTTATGTCGATTACAACAAAAAGAACGGCTTGATGATGCAAGACTAACCCATTTTGTTTGGCAGCGGCAAGAAGTGGGCTGCCGTCCATGAAGAGCTTATGCCAAATGAAACCTGTTAGTCCCCAAAGTGCCATGGGAAATGTTTAAGATACGGGTCACAGTGTTTGTCTTTCCCAGGCCTCCTCGGGAGGCTGTTGCATATTAGCAGGACCGGCCAAAGAGGTGTCTTTTTGCCTTATGGATGCTGATGGCGAATCCTCCTCTCCCCAGCTTGTCCCTCCGACCCCACTGTGGATCCGGTCTCCATCAAAAGCCAGCCAAGAAGACAGCGGGAGGCGATCTCCTGGAGGGTGAGTCGGGCAGCCCTGTAGCACCTTGAGTGCAGGAAAGCTCTGGGGCAGGAATGGAGACTCCTCCTCCCACAGTGGCATCTCTGTCTCGTGCTTTCCGCTGCAGGTGTCCCACAGGAAAAGGCTTCCAGGGAGCCCCAGGGAGGCCTTCTCCAAACCCTTCTAGCTTGGGAAGCGCCACCCGGAACAGGGCACAGAGCGGCCGCACCTTACCTAGAGAGGGCTCTGCTGCTGCCCAAAGGCCACCTGGCAGCAAGCTATCAAGACCCCCTTCAGGACAAGCGCCTCGGAAACCAGGGTCCCACTTGTCCTGGGAGGACGCTGGCACCAGTGCCTTCGCCAGGGCACAAGGAAGAGTCCAGGCCCTTCACCACCCGGCCCACAGCACTTGGAGCCACCAGAAATAAAAGCCCTCGAGCGGAAGAGCTCCAGGAGGTGGCCCCAAAACACCGCTGGAACTCTGCAGTGGGGCCAGACAGGTTTGGGAGGAAATGGAAGCCGGCCAGCTGGTTCAGTTGTTGGTCTGATACCGTTGCTGTGGTTGGCCAGCAAGCATCCGCAGCAGCCAGTCATCATCAAAAACGCAAAGACCTTTCCTGAAGTGCAGCACGCTTCAAAGATGCTGGCTTTCGGCAGCAGGGCTCCCTCGTCTTATGAGCAATCCCGCCTGGAGCCCCAGCCTGATACATTAAAGAGAAGTCAGCATTCAACCGTCTTGGGAAGCCTGGTGCCCCTCCAGCTGTTTTGGACTACATCTCCCATCAAGCCAGAGTTGGCTGGGTGTGTTTGTCCATGTAAAACTTTAACAGTCCAAAAAGACTGGAGGGCAGAAGGCCTGGGAAAGGCCAGCGCCGGGAACGGTTTGTCAATAAAATGTCACAGCTTAAAACAGAACGACAACCACAACTGCAATTTGTGAGTGCTGACAGAGGAGGAGAGGAGGGATGGGTCGCTGCTGAAGAGTCAAGTGCCAGCAGAGATCCAGGGTGGGGCTCTTAGTCCAAAAATCCCCACAAACCTGCACGCCTCTACTAGGTGCAGTGCAGTGCCCCTCTGACCAGGGGTCAGCTCTCTCACCAGCTGCCCCCTCAATGGCTTTTGCACGGTCTCCCTGTTGGTTAAGGATGAACAACAGGCACACTCTTCCACAGGGAACCCTCCAGTCCACCTTCCTACCCAGCGCCAGCTTCCCTGCCAGCTGTTGCCTTGTTTGCTGCCTTCGTGGGGAAAGCTGAGCAACAGAGGCGTCAAACCTTTGCTCAGGGCTGCAGCGATTGTGGGCAAGCATCTGCATCATCCTACAGACCTCCCTCTGAGGTCTGATAAGGCCCTTTGCCCCGTTTGCTTCCTCCAGCTCCTCACTGGGCCCTTCCCCTTCAGCGGCTCTGTGGCATTAGGGGGACCATCTGGGCTTCTCCCAGGCCTGAGCGAAAGAAAGTGCCCCGTGCTCTGGGCTGAGAAGGACCTGTGTCCTAAGGAGACACTCACGCAGGGCTCTCTTTCTGCTTGGTTTATTATTAGTCCAGGTGGTTTTTACACACACCAGCAGTGGGTCTGCTGCCAAAGGGATTGAGGACACCACGACAGCACACACACCCCCCCGCCCGGATTCCCCTTCTGCCCCTCCTCTCTAATAAGTTAGTATAAATAAGCAAGCATTCCAAACCCCACCCCACCCCCACCCCTCTCTAGCACATGAACACACCCCCACCCGACCCCACCCAGAAGGCAGCTTCCCACGGCAGGACGCCCAAGGAATCGACGGGAGGGGGGGCGCAGCCAGCAGTGCTAAGCCTGCCCACCATCCCTCCACGGGGAGAGGGCCCACAAAGGCCAGGCCACCCGGGAGCAGCACCTTCGCCCCAGACCTGAGCCACACTGCCAAGATGTTCTGCCAGGCCCTGCCCCAAAGGCCGTGGGGGTCGAGTCCGGTGTGGAGACGCGGAAGCAGACCCAAGAACAGACGAGCACATGTTGCACAGACACATTTCCCCCCTGTCTTGACGGGACCCCAAGTGCCGGGAAGGAGGATTCCCTCCTGCAAGCGAAGATGCCCGAGTCTCTGCCAATCGCTCTTTCCCCGATACCCGGCTGGACTGTCCTCAAGGAGAGACGGCCGCTTGGCTAGCTGTCTTGACAGCAGCTTCCTGTCCAAAAAGGGAAGAGAATATCACTCGAAGGTCAAGGAGCCCATGGCAAAGGGCCGTGGGAACACACAAGGAGAAGCAACGGGGAAGGAGGAGGGCAGTCAACAGGGAATGCTCCTGGAAGGGAACCCGCACTCAAGGGCCCTATAGGTGGAAAACAATTGCAGTGTTTGTTTGTTTTAGGCTTTTGAATGCATACGCCTTTCCCTCCTGGGAAGAAGTACCGTAATTTTCTGTGTATACCACACAACTTTTTTCTAAAATAATGAGGCCAAAAACTTAAGGGGGGGTGGTATACACGGAAGTCAGCCTTTCAGGGTGGGCGGGTGAAGGAGAACCCTAACTCACCTTGCTTTTCTCCTCTGTTTTTATTTGTTGTTGTTGTTGTTGTTGTTGTTGTTGTTGTTGTTGTTGTTGTTGTTGTTGTTGCATGACTGGCTCTGTCTTTCCTTGAGTTCTCCACCCCCCCGCTGTTTTCTTTCAACATTGGTGGGTTTGTTTTTTGTTCCATAAAGCAGTTGTGCCCTCGTTTTTGCTTTAAAAACACAGGCAGCAGGGAGAATGTGATGGCCTCCATTGATATAGAAAAAGCGAGTGATGGCTGTCATACTATTAGTAGCCTTGTTCTGTGCACACTCTCGTTGGGCAGTCCAAGTACAGTTATATGTGAAATTCAGTCCTAGGTATTTAAATTCTCTTACCTGGTCCAAGGAATTGTTCTGAATTGACCAGCAGAATTTTTTCCAGACCTTGGAGAATACCATAATTTTTGATTTTTGTATATTTACGTTTAGACTGTTGTTGTCACAATAATTTACAAAGGCTGCCAAAAGTCTTTTTAAGCCCAGTTGAGTTTGGGATAAGACTACGGCATCGTCTGCGTATAATAATAGTGGAATATGCTGATTACCAAGTTTAGGGAAATGGCCTTCTACCGTCCTTAGGTATGCTTCTAGATTGTTAATGTACAGATTAAAGAGATGAGGAGCCAGCACACAGCCTTGCCTGACTCCCCGATTACTCTGAATCTCTTCTGTCAGTTCGCCTTGGTGGCCATAGCGAACATAGCAACTAGTATGGGAGTATAAGTTTTGAATAAGAAATAGCAATCTCCTATCTATTGAAGTATTTTTCAATTTATCCCATAATAGTTTTCTAGAAATTGAATCAAAGGCTCCCTTCAAGTCAAAAAAAGCAGTGAACAGTCCACTCCCCCCTCCACTTCTATATTTTCCAGCCAAGTGGGCCAGGGTTAGACAGTGATCTAGTGTGTTCCTATTTGCACGGAAACCATTTTGTTCTGGCCCTAGTATCTTTTGGGAATCCATCCATTTTGTCAATTTATCTGCCAGATGGCTTGCGTACAGCTTTCCTGTGATGGATAACAGGCTGATTGGGCGATAATTTTCTGGTAGGTATGGCTTCCCTTTTTTATGGATTGGTACTACAACTGCTTTTGTCCAAGCTACAGGGATCCTCCCAGTTTTATCTATCAGAGTAAACAGGGTTGATAAGGGCAGGGACCACCAGTCTGAGTATATTTTAAAAGTTTCAGGTGGAAGTCCATCGAGACCTGGTGATTTATTAAGCTTCAGTTTACCAATTAAAGCTTTAATATCCTCTGCAATTACTGGGGGCCAAGTTGGTAGGTCAGTTGTTATTAAGTCAGTTTTTGTTGCTTTTTTGCAGGATCAGGTACCTTCGGGCTTGAGCAGCCCATTAAGAAATGTACTACAGAAAGGAACAAAAGCCACACCTTTTTTTAGCTTGAAAAGGCATTTCTTAAAGGGCTGCTCAAGCCTGACGGAGCCTGACGGAGCCTGCAGAAAACAAAGCAGAGGAGTGTTTAGAATGGGGAGATGAAAGAAAACAGCAGGGGCGGTGGGGGTGGAGGAGACCTCAAGGAGTACGTATTAATTTTATTTATTTGGGGGTCTGAAAAGAGAAGGGCGTCTAATAAAAGGTGGTGTCTTATAGACACCACCTTTTATTATTTTATGCATAGATCATTATCAACTTAGGTACAGCTTGCCATTAAGAGGGCATGTCCTCCATCCCAAAAAAATGGCACTTCCTTTTTAACCCAGAAGAAAGCAGGGAAACAGCCAGGGAAACCTCCAGCAGGTCTGTCTGGCTTTCCACCTTCCTGGCCAATGGCCAGGAAAAGGAAATTGAGGTTTTGCTGTTAGCCAGGCCAGTGGGACACGGCTGGACGTCCTAGAGAAGACTCTCTGGGATCGCAAGTTTGGAAAACCCCTGGATCAACCATACAAGAGAGCTTTTGGACTGGGTGCGGGGTCCCCCCAGCTCAGTTTTGATGAGAGGAACATAGGAAGCAATAATAAAAGGCGGCCTCTGAGCACCCTTCGGGAGCCTCTCCTTGGGTTTTGTCATACACACGTGGCGTGAGAGGGCCGTAAACCCAGGCAAAGGGGAGAGGAAGTAGTCCATGGCCACTCCTTCTCCACAAGGTGAAGCCCTGGAAAGCCGAGAGCATGGACTCCTATTGCTTTTTGCGGCTGATGAACCCGGGACCTGTTTCTGCAGGGACGCCTGGGAAAAAATGGATGCATGGATGGATGGAAAGGGGTGGGTGGTGCTCAGCCTGAGGGCCGCAAGGAGGCCTACCTAAAATGTTGTGTTTGCAGAGAGGGCAGGTCTGCTGTAGGAGAAGCCAGGGGTCCACGCAGTCCCGGTGGAATTCGTGCAGGCACGGCAGCACCCGGAGACACTGCAAGGCAGGCAGAGCAAAGTCAGGGTCTTGGCTGCCAAGGCAAATCGCAGGCCAGCAGATGGGCCCCGGCAGGGCCTGGCAGCCCAGAAAAGAGCATGAGATCAGGCTGCCCCCTCACTTGACACCCCCCCCTTTGCTATGGGGCCGGACTTCCCAGAGCCCTTAACCTCCTCAACTCCAGAATGGTGATGGGCATCAATCTTGCACGTTGAGCTCTGTTTTGAAAGCAGGGTAGACCAGGTGAACTCCTGTTGAGAACGCGGAAGGTCCAAAGGTTGGTTCTGTACCGCTCCTTCTAATTAAAAGGATCGGGAGACGAGAAAGCCCCCGCTGGGTCTGCTGGTAGCCTCTCTTTCTCCTAGTCCTGCCTCCCGCCTCCATCCAGCCTTTGCAAGAAACCAAAGACGTGCCTGACGCCAAGAGTCTTCTTTACCGCTGCATTGTGGCTGCCTAGCGGATAGCAGGCTCCAGCAGCACAGAAGGGGCACTCCCTCTTCAGTGAAGGAAAGGAAACCTGTTCTGGCATGCACCCAAGATGCAGGTTTTATAAATGCCTTTCTCTCAAGGGCGGGGTTTTTTATCTGCTTTGTTATCTCTGCTATGTGGTTAACTGGATGCACCCTTGTGATCAATAAAAGAAATCTAACTGGGTAACAGATTAAGGCCATTAAAAGCTCAAAGCGTTCCTATGAAGCTTTCTGGTGTGTGGGGGCTGTCTTTTGGGTATGGCAGTGCTGCCTCGATAGGCCACTCCTTTCACACGGCATCTGACAATTCCCAGTCAACAATTTACGGACCCAAAGCACCCCACAGCCCTCTCCCCATTCACCTTGCATTATCAGATTTCTATACCACCCATCTAGCTAAAGAGCTACTCGGGGCTGTTTACAACAAAACATCTAATAGCTACAATTAAAAAGTATAGAATTAAACAACAAAAACAATACGGAAAAAATAACATTAATAAAAATTGCAGAGGCAGGAATGCATTTTAACCAAAGGTGGGTTGCTGGAGCACTTCTGCATCAAAAACTTGTGTGAGACGCCAGACCCATCGCTGTCCCAGACTCGGGGAAGGTCTGCTTAAGTAGCCAAGTTTTTAATGGGTGCTTAGATGTTTCCAGTGAGGAGGAAGTGGAGTCCAAAGGCTGCCAAGAAGGCCCAGTTCTTGGTCTTTACTGTCCAGGCCTCCCTCAAGGTCAGAGTCCTCAACTTGGGCAGAGCAGTTGACGTGGGCAGTTCTTGGTGGGAGGAGGTGCTCTGACAGGTACCAAGGTCCTAAACCAGTGGTTCCCAAGCTGGGGGTCGGGACCCCTTTTGGGGGGTCGAATGACCATTTCACAGGGGTCACCATGAGCCAGTGAAGAAAAAGGCACAAACAGCTTAGGTCTGGAGGGGGGAGAAGGGGGGGCAAGAGTGAGTTACAGGTTGGAGGGCATGTCAGTCAATGGCTCCGGAGGCTGTGATTGGCTGAGGGTGCCTGTATAGAGGGAAGTTCTCTATGGCCCCTGCGGCACTGGCCTGCCAAAGGGGGCTTGTGGCCTCTTCCAAGCAGGGCAGGGGGTCTCCACCATATGAGGAACTATATTAAAGGGTCGTGGCATTAGGAAGGTTGGGAACCACTGTCCTAAACTAGGACTTCATATGTTATTCCCATCGCCTTGAAGCCAACGCAGAAGCAGACTGGTGGGCAGTGTAATTTCGCTGAGGTTCCAACCTCAAACCCCCCACCACCACGCGCAAGGGCCCCGGGTCAAGAATCACCTGGTTCTTGTGGAACCGGTCCAAGCAGATGGCACAGCTGTCAATCTCATGAGCCCAGCTCCGAGGCGGCTTGCCAGGGTGATAGCGCCGGGTTTTGAGCGCCGAAAGCTTCTGTGCGATGTGCCGCTTGAGGTCCAACTGCAAGGAGGAAGGATGCCAGCTTAGCTCTCCCTCGCAGCCCGGAGGCGATTTTGTCTCGGCCAGAGGTTAAGCAGAGAGAGAGAGAGAGAGAGGAGGAGGAGGAGGCTCACCTCAGAGTCCTGGTCCAGCTGATTATGCCGGGACTGCCGTTGCGCCTGCATGATCACCCCCGTGCAGAGGATCAGGGCAATGAGCAGGATGGCGTTCCACAGCTGCTGGAGGCACTTCTGCAACAAGAACTTGTGTGAGACGCCAGACCCACTGCAACACAGTTGAGGCAGGTGGTGTTCTAAGTCACTCATAAGGAAGGCACCTAAAGCTACCAGAAAGGCACTGAGTGTTTGGAAAGGGGTCAGACCAACCGTGACACAATCGGTCTGTCTCAGGATGACCCACTGGAGAGCAGGAACAAGCAGAAGGATGAAATGCTCTTGTTTTTAAACACGGGGGGGGGGGAGGCTGTGAAAACCACCCTTCAAAATGAGAGCATTTCTTCCCACTGGGATCAAGCCAGGCAACCAGCTCCACTTGCTGGCTGCCGAAAATCACAATCACATCCAGTATCTCTGTGCCTCTTGGGGCTGTTCAACTGCCCTGGGTGAAAAGCAAGTGGGCTACCAATAAGGAAAAAATGACTTCAACAAGTCAGAAACACTTGTGAAAAGGCTCCGGTTGGGGCTCATGTAGGACGTGCCCATAACTTAAATTTAAACCAGCTTGCCAATCCTGAACTTCAAAGGAATCATAGAATCCTAGAGTTGGAAGAGACCTCCAGGGCCATCCAGTCCAACCCCCTGCCATGCAGGAACCCCCATCACAGGACGCCCAACAGATGGCCATCCAGCCTCTGCTTAAAAAAACTTCAAAGAAGGAGACTCCACCACCCTCCTTTGTGGCAGCATCATCCACTGTCAGACAGCTCTACCTGTCAGGAAGTTCTTCCTAATGTTCACATAGAATCTCTTTTCCTGTAGTTTGAAACCATCTCCCTGCATCTTAGTCTCTGAAAACATGGAAAACAAACTTGTTTCCTCTTCAATATGACATCCTTTCAAATATTTAAACATGGCTATCATATCCCCCCTCAGCCTTCTTTTTGAAAGGCTAAACATTCCTAGCTCGCTAAGCCGCTCCTCGTGAGACATTTCTTCCAGACCCTCAACCATCCTGGTCGCCTTCCTCTGCACCCGCTGAGGTTGTCAACATCCTTTATAAATTGAGACGCAGAGAACTGGACACAGGACTCCAGGTGGGGTCTGACCAGAGTAGAATAGAGTGGTATTTATCACTTCCCTTGATCTAGACACTAGGCTTATGTTGATGCAATCAAGAATCACATTGGCTTTTTTGACTGTTGTGTCACACTACTGACTCATGTTCAATTTGCAGTCCACCCAGACTCCCAGATCCAGAGTGGTTTCAAGGGGCAGAGAGAACATTATTTTGTTTAGAAAGGCTGTTCCTTTTCTAAAGGACGTAACATTCTTAAATGTACTGTGGTAATATCATTGCCCATATTTCTGAGCCCCAACATTGGTCAAGCACAAAGGAAACTGAAGGCCTAGGAGGCCTGCTTGACTGTTTATTTCCCAGCAGTCCCCAGGACCAAAGCAGATACCAGGATGTGCTGATGTAGGCAAGAAGGCCAGAGCAAACAGGATGGCAGATAAACAGGATATCAGGATACATCTGCTCAGGCCCAGAAAACTCTTCCTGTCCTAATCAATAATCCCTCACTAGCTAGGGAGCATTTTCCCTCCCACCTATGGAATGTATTTCCTCTGCCATTGTGTACTTGTTTACTGTGTATGGTCTCACAGATAAGGTGTGCATTCCCCTCCCACCGAGAGACGTCCTCCTGTATCTATTGTTCTCTCTTACTAATAAAACACTGGTCACTCAGGCAGTAGGAGAATCATCACACACATCATCATCACACACTCACACACACACACACACACACACGCAACCCAGGGAGAGAGACAGGAATGCTGCCTGAGCACCAGATGATTGCACCCCGAAACTCTGTGTCCGTGTGATCCGTAACGCAACAGATGGTGACCCCGACGTGATCCCCCCAAGGCAACGGCAGACGTGATTCCCCCAAGGCAACGCAGACGTGATTCCCAGAAGGCAACGCATATGCGATCTCCTGCAGCAAGGCAGATGCAGAGGAACCACTAGGCACAAGGACCAGGCTCCAGGCCAAAAGGCACGAATGCGGCTCACCCTCATCTCCCTACGCCCGTAAAGGGCTTCGAGACGCGTCCAGACATCCTCCAAGGGGATCCCAATAGGTGAGATGGGAGCGTTCTTCTCAGTTGAAGAACAAAATGAATTCAAAGGGCCAGTTAATTTTCGGAGCAAAATAATGCCTTGTGACAGCCAAGAGCTCCAAATAGAGTCTTGGGAGTCACAACAGCCTCTGGGTTGGGAACCAGCAGTAGGAAGAAAGCTGCAGGCAGAAGCTTTCACTCAGGAGGAGAATTCATGGGAATGCAGGCCAGGAGGAGAATTGGCTTCACTCTTAAGGCCTTTAGAAACCATGGAAGCCATGCCAGTAATAGTACAGCCTTTGCCCACAGTCCCTAAGGTGGGATCAGGGAGGCAGGGAAAGATTTGTGTCAGCCAAGAATTCAGAGCAGAGTCTGGGCAACCCCTGGGTCAGAAACCAGGGGCAGGAAAGGAGATTCAGGCAGAAAATTCCAGGGTTGGCAAGCAGAACGCAGGTGATAAAGCAGAGCAAAATGGGGACGTATGGAAATGCCCATTTCACTCCTTCCACCAGATTTCCAGATGCCCCTACCAATAATTTTTCCACCTAGTGACCTGCAGTTAGGAACAGTGTCCCAGAATCAGGAATTGGTTGAGCAAAAAAGGGAACCGCAAGGGGATTTAGGAAAGTCAGCAACAGAACATCTGGAAGGGTTAAAATCAATTTTTTCCATCAAGAATAGTCCCAGAAAAGGGAAAAATGAGGCTCAAGAAGCAGATCTCATCAAACTCCAAAAGCGGGAGGGGAAAAAATTTGTCCTGCCAGAAAATGTACCTCCCAAAGGCAAGGAGATGACCCAAAGGCAGTCACTTTCTTGCAGCAAAGAGCCAAGCCATGGGGCAGGGTTTCCCAAAGCAATGCAAAGAGGCCATAATTTTGTCCACGGCTCAGTAACACAGGCCCTGGAATCATTTAAGACTCAGAATTCAATTTCCCAGGGAAAGCTCCTCAGGGTTCAGAAGCGGCCAGCTTTAGAGTCTATGCAGAGTTCAGCCTTGTGCTGGACCAAAGCAGATTTGCCCAGAGAGGGAGTCCCAAAGATAGACCCCTTTCCCAAAAGGACAAAATTGGCCATTAGGTTAAAGGCCAGCCTTTCATATGCTTTGGCAAATGCAGGACACCGTCAGTAGAAGTATAGGAGAAAGCCCATTTTTTTCAGAGATCTGTACCTTATTTTTCCCTGCCTAAGAGTTTTCCTCTTCCTCCAAAAGCCATTGAGAATGCAATTTCCTTTCCCAGAAATCATGAGCAGCCAGAGTCCCCTCACTCTTTCTTTTGCAAGCCACAGGAAAATTTAGAAATCAAAGATGCTTTTCTCTCTCTCTCTCTCTCTCTCTCTCTGTCTGTCTATTGACTAGAAGCAGCTCAGGGGGAGCGAGGGGGGGGGATGTTGGAGAAAAAAGAGTTTGCTGGAGAATGGGAAGTTTGCTTTCCTGACAGGCATCAGCTGTCAGGAATTGTGAGGAATATTTCTGGAGATTCAAGTCCTTTACAAAGGAAATGTCCCAAAGATCTCATCTTTCCACTATTCTCATGGGGTAAAAGGGAATTATACGGGTTGATTCATCCCACTTACACACAGAAAGCATGCAAGATAACAGGGTAGAAGGAATGGTTATCAGTTTGCCAGCAATTCCTTTAGGAATGTCTTCAGAGGTTTGTATAAACAAAAGTCAGCTTTGAATCAGCTTAATCATTGACTGTCTGTTGTAAGGACAGGACGACAGAGAGAAGACAGGCAGGCTTTCAGGTCTGAAAGCAAAGACTACAGGTCCCATATGCCTTACATTTTTTGGGCACAAACAATCAACAGGGTTTAAAAATGTATAAAAAATCACTAATCGTGTTCCTTTTGTCTCCAAAAATCGAGCAGGAAAAGACCTTCCTCTCAGGGTATGACTTTCAAATTTAAAAAATAAATTAAAAAAATTAGAAATGGAAAGGAATCTCCCTCCTCTTCAAGGCTCTTCAAGCAAGGCTTGATTTTAATTATATGTACCCTGAGAGAAAGAGAAATATTCTCACAGGTATGCCCTCCCATGGCACTTCGAAGGTTACCAGCAGAATGATCCCAGAAGAACATTTAAGGAATATTCTCATATTCCACATACATTCCTCATTTTCTCAATTGCAAGGACTATTGTCAGAGGGCAAGATTGATGTCCTCTTAAGGACTGGACTTGGCATTCATGCAAACCAGATTTTTCTAAACCAGATTTATCCAGCACAAGAAGAATACATTTCCCAGATCCATGAACTTTTAGCAAAAGAACTCTTAAAAGGACTTTTCAGCGAACAGCCATCCATTGGAAGCAGAGAGAAATATCGTTAGGTAGTTTTTCACCTTTCCCCACAAAAATGTAAGCCCCTAGCATAGACAGACCATTCTTACTTATGTGTTCTCATGTATTCATGTATTGTACTTGGAAAATATTCACATGTCATGCAACTTCTTGCCATGCATTACCTCATAGCCACAAAATGTATTCATGTATTGCTTACGCTATCGCTTATTGCTGGAGTATTATTGTTAATGCATCTATATCTGTATGCTAGATATGCCTATGTACCATGTACCTTTTGGGTTTTGGGAGGCAATCATGCTTATTATGCAATTTCCTTTATTATTGCAAGTTATGATGAGCTCAAGTTTCTATCTCTGAAAGTCATATGAATATTGGGTGCTGTGTACCTCGGTGGGAGAAAAAATGCATTCCAACATTCCAGAGGGATCCCCACATTAGATAGCACATCACAGCCAATGATTTCTGCCATGCCCTAGCTTAGTGCTCTCATAATGAACATGGGGGTGGGAGGAATGTCACCGCAGCAACTCCCAGGCACAGCCATAAAGACACCTCACATTTTAGGGCACAATTCTCACACCTCAGCCCAGATATATGAAGCTTGTCTTGCAGAGACATGTCACTCCCTCCTACATAAGGAGTTGAGTTTCCTCTTGGGCCAAGCAATGAGGCCCCTGGGGCAAATGACCTCAGGTTCCAGCTCTCAGGGCCTGCATGGGTTGAGCACCAGATGAGTGCCTGATTTCTGGTTGGTTTACACCTGTGCCTCCTGACTGGTATGCAAAAAGGGCCACAGCTCTAGCCAGCTTGCTCATATTTAAAAGAAAAGAAAAGGGGAGATGTGGTAATATCACTGCGCATATTTCTGAGCCCCAACATTGGTCAAGCACAAAGGAAACTGAAGGCCTAGGAGGGCTGCTTGACCGGTTATTTCCCAGCAGTCCCCAGGACCGAAGCAGATACCAGGATGTGCTGGTGTAGGCAAGAAGGCCAGAGCAAACAGGATTGCAGATAAACAGGATATCAGGATACATCTGCTCAGGCCCAGAAAACTCTTCCTGTCCTTATCAATAATCCCTCACTAGCTAGGGAGCATTTTCCCTCCCACCTATGGAATGTATTTCCTCTGCCATTGTGTACTTGTTTACAGTGTATGGCCTCACAGATAAGGTGTGCATTCCCCTCCCACCGAGAGACATCCTCCTGCATCTATTGTTCTCTCTTACTAATAAAACACTGGTCGCTCAGGCAATAGGAGAATCATCACACACATCATCATCACACACTCACACACACACACGCACGCAGCCCAGGGAGAGAGACAGGAATGCTGCCTGAGCACCAGATGATTGCACCCCGAAACTCTGTGTCCGTGTGATCCGTAACGCAACAATGTACCAGAAGCATCAGCTTTATGCTCCTACAGGTTGTCACTGCCTGGCCGGCCTCCCACATTTCTGTCCATGATGACCCCCATTCACCCCACCCCACCCTGTGACCAATGAGGTTTTAAGCAGATACACACACACACACACACACACACACACACACACACACACACACACACACACACACACACATCATCTTCACAAACCTGGACTCGGGAGCTATTTTCTCCGGTGCAGATGACTCCTTGCCACTCTCCATACAAGCCACCCCGAGAGAGGCCACACGTTGACCACAGGGTCAGCGTCACCCCCTTCAAGAGAAAAAAAATCAGAGAATGGGTTACCAAGGACGGCTTGGGAATAAAAACATACAAGAAGTTCGGCCTCGCACAACTCTGAGAAATACATGAATACAGGATGGCTTCAAGCACCTTTTAGGAACCTTTCCTGACAGTCTTAACCAGGTGAAGAACCAGTCAGCTGTTATGTGGGCTGACACAGGGAACAACTACATCCAGCCAGGGTATTCCAACCAGCTTGCTGCAGATTTTTAAGCAGGGGGCACACCAGGACGTAGCCACTTCCATCCTGGCTGTGCACACCTTTAGGTTAGCTCCGCCGTATGCAGCCCAGTCTCGATTTCTCTTGAATGCCTCCAGCGTTGGACCTCTCGAGGTGATGGATTCCACAGTCATACTGCTCTAACAGTTAGGAAGTTTTTTTGTGATATTCCACTGAAATCTGGTTTCCTGTAGCTTGAGCCCACTGTTGAACTCTGGTTACTGGGCTGGGGGACCTTACTTATGAGGAAAGGCTAAAACATTTGGGGCTCTTTAGTCTGGAATAAAGGCGCCTGAGGGGGATATGATTGAGACGTACAAAATAATGCAGGGCATGAGTAAAGTGGATAGCGGGACACTCTTCGCACCCTCACAAAATACCTGAACTAAGGGACATCTGCTCAAACTGAGGCCTGGGAGAGTAAGAACAGACAAAAGAAAATATTTTTTCACCCAGCACGTTGTTAGTCTGTGGAACTCCCTGCCACAGGATATGGTGATGGCATCTGGCCTGGATGCCCTCAAAAGGGGATTGGACAGATTCCTGGAGGAAAAGTCCATCACAGACTACAAACCATGATGGAGATGTGTCATCTCCAGGCTTAAAACTAGGGTATTTCAAGGGCCAGATGCAGGGGAGTGGTAGCAGGAGATAGATATCTAGTCTCGTGCACTCCCAGACGCATCTGGTGGGGCCACTGTGAGATGCAGGAAGCTGGACTAGATGGGCCTTTGGCCTGATCCAGCAGGGCTCTTCTTATTTTCTTATGTTCTTATGTTCTTAGGAATGATTGAGAACAGATCTTGCCCCTCCTATGCGGGGCACCCTTTGAAGTATCTGAAAATTGATCTCCTCTCTCTCCCTTCAGTCTCCTTTCCTCAAGCTTAAACATGTTCAGCTGCTACCAAGGCGGAGGCAAAACCAACCCCAACCTCGTCCTGACGTTTTACATACCACGTTCTCCAAGAGCACGGCACGATAGGTAATCTTTGCTGTGGCCCGAAGGCCTCTGCCAGAAAAGAGAGAGAGGATAGTTAGTTTCATCGTAAGGAGAGGAGATGGCCATTCCACCCCTTCAGTTTCCAGGAGCTCCCTCACAAGCGTAAAGAGGCCCTCCCAGAAAAGGAGACCTCCTCCACATTAGCGCCTATGCACACACGCCGACTCAGAAAGAGCTACATGGGACACACCAGGACTGACACACAGCCAAAGCTTGCGGTCTCTGCAAATATTTGCCCTGCTAGATTAAGCTGCTCACCTCAGTATCCCAACATCAGCCCAAATCCTATTCATTTTGCCCTCCAGAAAACAGAATGGGCATATACTTCCAATTGCAGGACCTTAAGAATCCTGTGCGGGTGTTTGTTGCAGGTAGTCGTGCAATGCAGTATGCAATGGCCAAATGCCTTAACGTGGAGCCATTTGTCATTGCAATTTAAACAGTTAGCATTACGTTGCAAAAATAATAACCTAAAAGTCTGAGCGAGAGCAACCAGCTTCGGCCAAATGTCCTTGTCTGGTTGCTTGCCTCAAGCTATAGCAGGGGTGGGGAACCTTCAGCCCTCCAGATGTTTTGGACTGCAACTCCCCAAATTCCAAGCATATACAGTGGTACTTTAACTTACAAATTTAATCTGTTTCAAATGCATGCTCTTAAGTCGAACTACTCTTAAGTCGGGGTACCTATCTAAAAATGGGGGGAAAGTTTAAAAAAATAAAAAAAAAATTAAGTTAAGCAGACCATATCTAAAATTTGTAAGACAGCAGTTAAAACACCAACAATTTTCCACTCTTAAGTCAAGCTGCTCTTATGTCGGGGTACCACTGTATTGCCAATGATAAAGGGGTATGGAAGTTGAGATCCAAAACATCTGCAGGGCCGAAGGTTCCCCACCCGCTGATCTATACAGTAACCCCCCACCAATCGCGGGGGTTAGGGACCCACCCCACCAGCGATGCATGAAAATCTGCAATATGTGGAAGCGGGTGGGGGGCAGAGGGGCGATTGTGCGCCTGTCCGAGAAGTCTTAGCGCAGCGTGCACAGGCGGTGTTGCGGGATCTGGCCTCCTGCCACTGCCCGCCCGCGCCGCCAGAGACTTCTCAGAGGGGCCCGGGAGGCGGCGGCGGGGAGCGATATAGCGGAACCGCAGTTCCTGAACTGTGAAATGGCGAGGGGTGACTGTAGTGGCTGTCATGCTGTAATAAGACCTGTGCAGGGCTCCCTTTCAAAGCATCCAGCAATATTAAAAGATGTGAAAGGCACCAGACAACTGGCAGTGGCCAAGAGGAATATGCAACTGTGGTACAGCTCTCCCTCTGCAATTGTCCATTGGCAGGCTCAGCTCGACTGGCTAGACCATGGGTCCTCAACCTAAGGCCCTGGGGCCGGATGTGGCCCCCCAAGGTCCTGAATCCGGCCCCCGGGACCTATTGCCAGTGGCCAAGAGGAATATGCAACTGTGGTACAGCTCTCCCTCTGCAATTTGTCCATTGGCAGGCTCAGCTCGACTGGCTAGACTGAGCTTTGTGGCCCAGTGGTTACATTCTGGTACTGCAGCCAAAGCTCTGCTCACAATCCAGGTTCAATCCCAGGTAGCCATCTCAAGGTTCACTCAGCCTTCCCTCCTTCCCAGGTCAGTAAATTGAGTAAATTGGGGGAGGGGGAGGGCGGGAGTGTAGCTTGAATGATTACGTTGTAAACACCCAAACATTGCTTTAAGTCAGATAGGGCAGCATACTTTTTATACAGTGTTTTAAAATCGGGTTTTTTTGTTGGAAGCTGCCTTGGGTTATTTATTTAACTTAAATAAATAACTTAAATAAATAAATCATAAATACGAGGACCAAGGATTTATCAGTTGTGGCACCCCTTTCATGGAAGTCTTTCGCCAAGAAAGCCTGCCAACACCGATCCTAGGCATTTCTCATTGCCTAAGACAGTGTTGGTGAACCTATGACACGGGTGCCAAAGGTGGCACATGGAGCCCTTTCTGTGGGCACCTGACATCACCCCCTCACAGCAATGGCATTTCTCCTTCCGCTCAGAGCACATCACTGTGCTCCATGCAGAGAGACGGGTGAAGGGGAGGCAGTGGCTTGTGGGCTCCTTTGTAGCCCCCATTTCCTCTCCAGCCATGCCGATTTTGGGATGCCCAGAGCGGCGTCACTGGAGAGTAAACTGGGGCTATGAACAAGCTGACAAGTCACCGCCACTCCCCTCTGGCTTTTCTGACGGTGTAGCACCCCATCTGCCTCTCTGCCCGGGGGAGAGCGGCGGATGTGGTGCTACTCTTCAGGAAAGCGAGGATCGAAGAACAGGCTTTTGAATTTCCTGCGGCCACAGCGAGGGTGCTGTGGCCGTAGGAAATTCAAAAGCTTGCTCTTCGATCCTCACTTTCCCAAAGGGTAGCACCTGAGGCATTTGTAATCTGGGGTACCATTGTGTTCAGGTTAAATTTCCATAATGGCACCTTTTTATTTATTTATTTATTTATTTATTTATTTATTTATTTATTTATTTATTTATTTATTTATTTATTTCTTTCTTTCTTCTATCTATCTATCTATCTATCTATCTATCTATCTATCTATCTATCTATCTATCTATTTATTTAAGAGTATTTTTACCCTGCCTTTCTCCTTGGAAAAGGACCCAAGGCGGCTTACAGTAATGAGGGGTAATATGAGGGGTAATATGCAGTCCAGCACAATTAAGACCCGGGCAAGACGGAGATCCTGTTTGTGGGCCCCCCTGGTGTCGGCGGGTTGGGGAACTCCTTCACTTTTGGGGGTGACTTGTGGTACCGCATTTGGGTGTCTTACTGGACCCAGCACTCACCATGGAAACCCAGGTGGCGTCAGTGGTCTGTTCCGCTCATTGCCAACTGCGGAGGATTGCCCAGCTGCGGGCCCTCCTTGTACATTACGTTAAAGCTACAAGGTTATAAACACAAAGTCTATGTGAACCTATAGATTCATATGAAATACACATGGTAGTCCATCATTATTGCAAAAAATAAGTGGGTTTGGAATCGCAGTTTGGCCACTCGGTCTCTAAAAGGTTTGCCATCACTGGCCTAAGAGATGTGCTTTCCCCAAACAGCTTGTTGCGTCTTTTCCTACTGTTGATTTTCTGTTCATTTGTCAACTACCTTTGTCTGCTTCTGCTTTTTCCTTATTTTGCTGGTGTTCCTGATGATGTTTAAGTGGGTCACCAGATGCTTTGGATTCTTTTAAGAAAAGCACATGCAATTTAAAAAAAAAGAAAAGAAAAAGAAAACAAACATGTACATTCCGAGCTCCCAACTGAAACATCAGACAGAATCTGCCGAAGCTCCTTCTAACTCCCGGCCAGACTCACCGTAGCAGTGCTCCGAGGAGCTTGGTCACGTTTTCAGAAGTCTGGACAATAACCACCGGCTTTGAGAGAACCTGGGAGACATCCATCTGAAGCAGAGGAAAGTAAAGTACAGTAGAACTCCCGTATCCACTGATTCAGTTATCCACGGTTGGCAGAGGGAAAAAAATTAAATAATTCAGCAGCCACAAAACAAGCTGCAAAGGAAGCTGTTGTCACAAACAGCAGCTGTAAAGCAAGCTGTTGTCATAAATAACATCTGTAAAGTAAGCTATTATCACAAACAGTGGCCATAAAGCAAGCTACTGTCTCAAAACAGCAGTCATAAAGCAAGCTACTGTCATGAAACAGCAGTTTGGGGTGGGTGGGCAGGCGTTCTCTCTTATTGACAGATTTCATTATCCACGGGAAGGCATGGAACCAATCCCCAGCAGATACCGGGGCCCTACTATAAAGGTTTATCAGAGAGGCTGCTGGCGTGAAGGGCTCCCCCTTTGATACCTGACACCTCCCCATGAGGAAAGAAAAAGAGCAAAACTATCCGTGACTACCTCTCGGATGGCATTCTGGTTCAGCGCAAGGATGATCAGAGCTGATGCACCAAAGACAAGGGCCCGCTTCATCTGGAGAAGGAAAAACAAGGAGAAAGGCTGGGTAAAAACGGATCAATTGATCTGGGCTAATACATCAGTCCTATTGCCAGCACAGTCCACAAAAGTTCTATAAATATGTCAGGGACAAACTTTCCCCCTTGCTCATATTAAGAAGACTCGTAGTCACACTGCTACTCTGAAAAAGAAGGCTTAGCATCTTTTATCACTAAGGTTCTATCTATGCTAAATGAGTATAACCATTGGATGCCACGCTGAGTGTCATGGTTCCCTCCTACGGAATCCTGGGACTTGTACTTAAGTGAGGGGCTCATCCTCAAGCACTGCCTGACTCACTAAAGAGTAGTTTTAAATGTTATTTGTTTTTATCTATTCAATTGCATTCTAACTGAAATACTGTTTTTAAATGTTTTTAATATGATAGATAGATAGATAGATAGATAGATAGATAGATAGATAGATTTGATTTTATCTAGTTCAATTGCATTCTTCACTGAACCTCTGTGGGTGCCTCTGATACTGTTTTTTGGGTTGTTAGTGTGACAGGAAACCTCGTCGGCAAATTAGCCAGGGTTTTTGTGTCAGATACCTATAGATAGACTCACTAAGAAGGAAAGATAGATAGATAGGTTATTAGGGAGGGAGTGGGTCTGATAGACCTTTCGATATTCTGACCCACTAAGAAGGGAAGTGTACTTCCATACACTTGCGTACTTGATAGAATCTGGCTTAGGGTTGGGGTTAGAGTAAGGGCTATAGGTTAGGGTGGGTTAGCTGGGTGCCTCTTACCCACTAAGAAGACAGTGTAGATATGATTAGATTAGGGTTAGGGTTAGGGCTAGGGTTATAGTGGGCTTTTATGCCCGACTGATCCCAGAAGTCTCGGTCAAAACCTGGCCAAGTGGCCATGCGATTGGTGGAATGGCTCCAAAAATTTGCATGGTCCCATCCCATGGCCAGCCCCTCATTGCACCTTTATTGCAAGAAAACCCCACTGCTGCTATTCAGGCAGTTAAAATACCTAATTTTCGCATGTTTCTGTGTGGTGCTTTGGTGGGTTTTTGGAGAAAAAATATTGGTCCATTTTGGATCCCCCGCACCGCATGGCATGGTGAGAAATAAATAGCCCAGGACAGGAGAGGGGGGCTGGGGACCCCCAAAACCCAGGTACCTCACTCAGGCAGGCATATTTTTCGCCTGCTTTTTTGGCCGAATCGGGGTTTTTAAAAAAACTTTTTCTGTGCCGCTTGGCATCGTTATACCAGAGTGGACAAATCAGACCCAATTTTTCTTTTATCGGTAACACTGCAACGCAGAGACACTCAGAAATGAGACAAACTGATAGATAGAACTTCATCCTCTTATCAGGAGAAAGGTCGCCAATAAATAAATAAAGTACAAAACTCAGGAACCTATCCTAGGAGAGCTCCGGTTAAGAGTGGTATCCAACTACAATAACACTGCAACGCAGAGACACTCAGAGACAAACTGGATGAACTTTGAAGGTGAACCGTCAGTTGCCAAGCACAACCGGAACCTAGAACAAAATGTGACATTATGCCATCCTTCCTCTGAACTAGGTATACCCTGTGCAAAATTTCACTCCATCCCCACAATATTCCACTTGATTTCCCCTCAGCATTCCAGAGGCGCTGAGCACACTCTGCCTTCACCTCTTCTGTGACCCTTGCAGCTTCCTCTTAAGCCTGCCGACATATCATCCTCTTCCTGCTGTTTGCTTGCAAAAGCCACAACCCTTTGGGGGAACTGGCATGTCATGGGCTGTGGTAAGAGGAGTTCTTGGAATATACCATCTTAGGGCAGCCCCTTCAGCACATGCAGCTGCCACTTGATGATATCGGAGTCAACAAGTTGCAGCGGTTATGTGTGAATCCTCAAAGCAGCAGCAGGGGGGGTGAGGAGGAAAGAAGGCAGAGCTACCTTGCTGACCACCGCTGTGGTGAAGGACTCTTCTCGGCTGCCCCTCGGCACCTCCACTTGCTCCTCTCCCACCGGGATGACACCGATCCAGCTGTCATCTTCCTCCAATTTGGGATCCGTATCTCCCACCTGGAAAAAGACGGCCATTGTGCTTGTTTCAACCCACCTGAGGCGCTTTCTATCCTCCTCTCTTGGCTGCCTGCGATCCCCAAGTTCTTATGGGCTGCCAAGGGGCCAGAGGCAACTGCTAGACTCCCCTTTGGGCTGTCCCACATAGACTGCATCTTTTTAAATGGCGCTTTGAATATTACTGAGAGGGTCTGTGAGGTGATCCTGCTGGCACAGAAATGGAGCATTGGTATGCAGCAATGTAGTTTAATTTAATGCAAAATGTTCTGCATCACAATCTCTCTCTCTCTCTAGGTCCCCTGATTGACAGAGGAGAAAGAGGACAGTGGGGAAAACCTGATATCTGAATTGGGGTGATGAACCATAGAATAATGGGGAGCAAGGGGGTCCCACAAACTGGGGAGGAATACTGAGATGAATAGGGAGAGATGGGAGAATTTCCAGCTGGACCTGTCAACGCAGTGATGCAGGTGCAGCCAGAAACAGGGGACCTGGGTGGTTTTTGATGAGAGGCATGGGGTGTGTGTGTGGGGGGGGGGTGTCTGCTCCAGACTCGGGGGTTTGAGAAAGAAAAGAATAGAACTGTACACCTCCTGTTCTGCTATTATAGTGGAAATGGCCTCCAGTGGTATTTGGTTTTGTGCTGTTACTTGCTACATGATTTTAATGTTTTATCTATTTTCTTTCTACATGTTTCTTGTAAGCCACCTAGAATAGTGCATTCCAGTACCGTATTATATATCCCACATATGATACATAAGGAGATCTTTGTCTCTTTTCACATTTTCTCTGCAACCTGCCTTTGAACCCATAAGAAAGCTAAAACATGTTTGTGAGTCATCTGCCCTTTCTCACTATATTCCATGCAAATACTGTATGTTCGGACCCACCCATAAATAAGCCCAAATGTAGGTTGCAGAGGGGAAAAGTTACATGTAATAAATACCCCCACACACATCGCATAAATCTGGGCTGGGGAACCTTTGGCCCTCCAGATGTTGTTGACCGCAACTCCCTGAATTCCAGGCCTATATTGCCAATGATAAAGGCCTCTGGGAGTTCTGATCCAAAACATCTGGAGGGCTGAAGGTTCTCCAACCCTGAATGAATGAATGAATGAATGAATGAATGAACGAATGAATGAACGAACGAACGAACGAACACATGAGTGGGGTTCCCATCAGATGCTGAGAGTCATTGCTTACAGGCAGAGGGAAGGATTTTCTAGAATGTGGGATATTCTGGCTGCCTTTTCTGGAAGGACTGGAAGCCGTAACTCCTATGATTAGGGGACTCTCAAGGGAGGTAGACTTGGGGAGTGAATCAGGGGGTCAGGCAGGGATTGCGCCAAGTCAAGTCTTTAATAGGGTCAAAAACCAACATCCAAATGCACAGATAAAACAGATAGATAGATAGATAGATAGATAGATAGATAGATAGATAGATAGATAGATAGATAGATAGATAGATAGATAGATAGATAGATAGATAGATAGATAGATAGATAGATAGATAGATAGAAGATAGAAAAGAAGGAAGAAGTGAGAGCAAGAGATTAGATAGATAGATAGATAGATAGATAGATAGATAGATAGATAGATAGATAGATAGATAGATAGAAGAAGAAGAAAGAAGCCAGAACACCAGCCTGAAGATGACGAGTGAGACCTCGAGCAAACGATAGATAAAACAACCAGATTTCTACACGGGAAGAAACCGAATCCACCCTAACATGCATAGATAGATAGATAGATAGATAGATAGATAGATAGATAGATAGATAGATAGATAGATAGATAGATAGATAGACAGACAGACAGACAGGACAGACAGACTTTCCTATCAGATGCTGAGGGTAGTCCCTTGTTTTCTGCTGGCCAGAGGGAAGGGTTTCCTGGGGAGGGGGGATATTTCACCTGCTTTTGGGGAAGGGGTACTCCTTGAAAGGAGGCAGACTGGAGGGTGGGCCCCCCCTTTCCTTGGCTGGGGGAAGGGAGACTGAAAGAGTTCTCCCTCTAATTAAGGAGAGGGGTTTTATAAAAATCTATAAGAGGGAAGGGGTGTGGACAGGAGGGGTGCCCCCGCACAGGAGGCCGGGGGGGGGGAGGGGGGGATCCATGCAGAGTGGGACTGCAAGGGGAGGGAGGGGAGGCGGCTCACCAGCACCAGGCTGCCCCGGATGGCTTCGTCCTCGTCCGCCTCCTCTTCCTCTTCCTCTTCTTCCTCTTTCTTCTCGGGCTCCTTCTCCAAGCCGGGCCGGCCCAGCAAGGCGCCTTCCAGGGTGTAGGTGGAGGTGGTCGTGCTGCTGCTGCTGCTGCTGCTGCTGCCCCGTCGTTGCCTTCCTCGCCGGCGATCTCCTCCGCCGCCGCCAACAGCCCCGCGGGCGGCGGCGGGATGAGGGCCACCTCCACGCGGGCTTGCCCGGCCGCCACGGCCACCAGGATTCCCCCCAGGTGGCCCAACAGGCACGAGAGCAGCACCGGCGCCCGCCCGCCCGGGAAAGAGGAGGACCAGGACGAGGAGGAGGAGGAGGAGGAGGAAGACGAGGATCCCGCCGACGCCGCCATCACCCCCGGCCCGGCCTGCCCGCTTGCGAGGAGAAGGAGGAGCCCCGCTCAGGAAAGGCCCCGCAGGCCTCGGGAGGCAGCCAGACGGGCGAGGAGGAGGAGGAGGAGGAGGAGGCAGGGGGGGGGGTTCCTTCCAGGCGGGGAGGAGGACTACAATTCCCGGAATTCCCTCAGCAGCAGAGCTGCCTGGGGAATTCTGGGAGTTGTAGTTCCCCCTCCCCTCAAACCAACACTCTGCGCCTGGCGAGGCCTCCTCAGGAAATGCGCCCCAAACAGAATTAAATACTGTACAATGAAAGACCTCCATGAAAGACTCATTTTGATTGCCATAATCAAACTCTGTGGGCTTTTGACTACAACTCCCAGAGTTCCCTCACTCTGCCCAAAATACCAGGGGGGTTCTGGGAGTTGTAGGCCTCTCCCCCCCTAAAAAAAAAAAACAACCAACACTCTGCGCCTGGCGAGGGATCCTCGGGAAATGGGCCCAACAGAATTAAATACTGTACAGTGAAAGACCTCAGTTATAGACCCATTTTGATTGCCATAATCAAACTCTGTGGGCTTTTGACTACAACTCCCAGAGTTCCCCCTCTCTGCCCAAAATACCAGGGGGGTTCTGGGAGTTGTAGACCCCTCCTCCCACCAAAAAACAACATCCTGCGCCTGGCGAGGCCTCCTCAGGAAATGTGCCCCACATAATTAATCACAGTAAAATACCTCAATTAAAGACCCATTTTGATTGTCAAATCAAACTTTGTGGGCTTTAGACTACAACTCTCAGAGTTCCCCCACTCTGCTCAAAATGCCAGGGGATTCTGGGAGTTGTAGTCTAAAGCCCACAAAGTTTGATTTGACAATCAAAATGGGTCTTTAATTGAGGTATTTTACTGTGATGCCCCACAGAATTAAAATCACGTGTAGGGAATACAGTGGAAGGCCTCAGTTAAAGACAAATTTTGGCTGCCATATCAAACTCTAAAATACTGTACTGAATATTTGGGGTGGGGGAGACTAGAGAAAAAAGCAGGAAGTAGACATCCATCAGCACCACCAAACATGCCCTTTGATTGAAGATTGTGGGCAATGTAACATTTTGAAGAGTCAAGCCATAATAGATTTGCCTGTGATATCCTGGACCTGCTGCAATATTCTGAGGTTGCACTGAACTTTGGGCTAAACTTGATGTTGTTCTCTCCTGGCTAGTAGAACATGGAATGACAGTTTTAAGTCACATAAGAAGACCAACAAAGTATCTGGCCCTCTCTCTGGTGCCCTCTCCCACCCCCACCCCCCACTATCTGTGACATATAAAGGTGTCAAGTAGTAGCAAGTCACGTGAGGGATTTCTGGGGGGGATTGAACCGATCACGCCCAAGACGGTTCTTGGGTGTGTTGTTTTGGAGAAGCAAGCAGGCTGCTTTCCCAAGCAGCAGTAAGAATGAACTAAGTTCATGCCATGGGCCAGATCTATAAATGGCCCAAGACCAGGAAGGCAGGTGTGCCAAGACGAACAGAAGTCAAGTCAATGGGGACTTTGGAGGCAGGAAGACGTTTTGCAGAATCAGGTTTGGGCAAGAAAGATTCTGCACCCACTACCCGCTTTGAGGGCCCGAATCAGTGAGAAGGAAGATAAAAGGGTCAGAACCGGCTTTCATGGGACAGATGCAACTGGCCTCACCACCTGCACAATATTTTGGATTGAGAAACCTTGGGGATTTCAAGAGAGCTGGAACTGCCGTGATACACATACCTCCTCAGAAGTTGTCACACTGAGCACAGGTTTGCAACGGATTATAGTCTAAGCTTACTCTACTTTAGAGATAGGTATTGAATTAAGAGATAGACACTCATAAACCCTCAGTCCTCCAGAATAAACATTACTCGGGTATTAGAAGTGATTTGTTGACAGTACTCAGCCACTGCACTTTATTTACAGGGTATCGATTGGAGACTCACACTTCAGGGGTGATTTTGATCCATTTGAGTCTTTTCTCTGAACTTTACGAGAATGACTTGTGGTGCTGCACCTCTTTGGTAGGCAGGTTTCAGCACTTTCCTGTAAAGCGGAGAGATTAAAACCCAGAGTGGAATAACAGCAATTTATTTATTTATTTATTTATAAAATACCAGAACTAGGGGACATACACTCAAACTGAGGGCTGGGAGAGTAAGAACAGACAAAAGAAAATATTTTTTTCACCCAGCGCGTTGTTAGTCTGTGGAACTCCCTGCCACAGGATGTGGTGATGGCATCTGGCCTGGATGCCTTCAAAAGGGGATTTGAAGTGAGCTGGGTTCTCAGTTTGCCAGCCTTCAAAGGATGGAAGCCTGAGTCGATCTTGAGCTGGCTGCCTGGGATCAAACTCGGGTCATGAGCAGAGTCTGGGCTGCAGTACTGCAGTTTCACCACTGCATCATAGGTGCAATTCCCAGAATAATGAATTTAAAGGATCTCAAGATTCCCAGAGTTCCCCCAAGACCAAGTACCACCCAGAGTGGCCAGTAACAGCCAGTATGGGGCACTTGTCTCATTCTGGGGAAAGTAGAATCTTCTTTGGAATCAAAACCAGGAAATGGACCTTGGTGTCCTGGTGGACAGCTCAATGAAGGTGTCAACTCAGCATGCCACAGCAGTGAAAAAAGCAAACCCAATGCTAGGGATCATTAGGAATGGTATAGAAAATAAGCCAGCAAGTGTAATGTTGCCTCTTTATAAACCTATGGTGAGGCCCCACCTGGAGCACTGTGTACAATTCTGGTCACCATACTGTACCTCCAGAAGGATATTACAGAAATGGAAAAAGCGCAGAGGAGGGCAACCAGAATGATTAGGGGACTGGAACACCTTCCTTACCATCTGAGGCTGCAATGGTTGGGCCTCTTCACTCTTGAACGACGGCGCCTATAAGAGGTGACCTGATTGAAATCATACACGGTGTGGACAAAGTAGATAAGGAAAAACTGTCTTCCCTGTCGCACAACACTAGAACTAGGGGGCACTCCATGAAACTTTTGGATGCTAGATCTCAAAACAAATAAGAGAAAGTCCTTTTTCACCCAGAGGATCACTGGCCTGTGGAACTCCCTTCCAGATGAGGTAGTGACAGGTGTCAGCCCTGACACCTTTAAAAAAGGATTGGACAAGTTCATGGAGAACAAGGGTATCCATGGCTATTATTATGGATGCCTACGGACAACCTCCAGGTTGGAGAGAAGGGGGCAGGATATCTCTCTATGCCATTTGCAGGGATTTGTAAGCAGGTGAAGACATTTGCTTGGGAATACCCTGAAGCAAATGGTAAGCCACTGTGTGAGACAGAAATGCTGAACAGGATGGGCTGTGGCCTGTTCCAGCAAAGCTGTTCTTATGTTCTTATGTTCTTAAGACAGCTGTCTTCATAGGAATCCTTAAAACGGGGTTGGTTTCATAAGACATGCCCTTGGTTTTCATATACAGCAGCCTATTCTAAAGATTTGAAGAAAGTGGCTGATAGTATCTACACATGAAACTAATAACAAGCAGATCTAAAGATTATCAGGTATCCACTGCACACCCACGGATATCAGGATCATGGGTTCTCCAGTACCTACTGCATTCGGAACACAAGACATCAACCCTTCTTCCACATGGAATGAGGATGTATGCATGTAAGCTATTCATATGAGCAAGCTCTGGGAGTCTGGGGCCTGTCCCCAGCTGATTCAAGGAAACTGATTGCCTTATGCCGCCATTATTCATTTTACTTATATTTTATTTCTTTATATCTGTACTTATTAACTGCCCAACTTCCCTCTGGTATTCTGGGTGGTGTACAACAAATTAGAAAACAAAACAACTAAACCCCCCCCCAAAAAAACAACCCACAAACAAAATAAATTGAATAAAAGGATAAAATACAACAGTATACATACAGACAAACATAACTCTGGCAAGAAAAAAGCTGGGCTAGACAAAACAAACTACAGTGGTACCTTGTATAAAGGAATTACTTCGTTCCAAATGAAATTCTGTTAAGCAAATTTTCCTTTATACAAATGTGCCATAGGAATGCATTGAAAACAGAGTAATCCCTGATCGCAACCATTTTTATGTTGTACAGATTCACCCCATAGTCAATTCTGTTAAGCAAATTCCCCCTGTCTCCGGAATTTTTCATGTTGTACAGATTTCATGTTATACAAACCGTTTGTTATATGAGGGTCCACTGTAAACTAAATATTGGCATGCACTTGGTGATCACCAAAGCTCTCTTAAAGCCTTTAAAGCCTTTAAAGCTCTCGGGGGCAAAGTGTTCCATGTTAAAGCAGCTGCTTGCGGTGGGGTGAATAATTTTGGGCCTCCTGGTGTCAGGCTGCAACTCCAGCAGTTCTGAGCAGTGTAGTCCAACAACATCCAAAGGGGTGGTGGGCTGTTATCCAGCAGTGATGATTCATCTACTGTAAACCCAAGGAAGGCACAGAGGGGAGAGAAAGATGGGATAACTGGGATTCCTGCCTTAAGCAGGAGGTAGGCCCCTTCCAACTCCAAGATCCTGTGAGTATACCAAGCCCACATTGAACTGCCTCCTTCCATTTTCTGGCACACCACCCCTTTCCCGCATCTGGATAAGTTAAATACCCATGCAACATGGGGTGATCTTCGCTGTTGCCTTCCCCAACCCTGTCTTGTTTTTAGACCCCAGATTCCAGTACAAAAATCCACCCAAAGTTTGGATTGCTCTCCCACCAGGAGTAGTTAAACCAATCCTTCAGTGTCACACTTGCATGGAAAAGTCCCTAGTCTAGTGAGTCGCTTTCCATCTTAACAGCACACAAGACACAACAAAGGTGTGTTGTCCTTCCTGATACACCGAGAAGGGTGGGGAAAGTGAGGAAAGTATCCAGAAACCAGGAGCCCAGGAGGGGATGGATAAGTAAGGCAACAGCCAAAGGCTTGGGAGAAAGGACAACAGAAGAATCTGGAGCTGTCATTCACCATTGCAAGTGGGTTGTATAAAGGCGGAACAAGTACCGATAGGTGTAACCTGAGAACCAAAAGATTAAGCCTAACATTTATTGCCGGTTTAAATGAAGCACAATCTAATTCTGCACAGGTTGCAGATGTGGGGAATCAGATGGAACCAGATGAAGTCCAGGGCTGGTCATTGGGTTTCAGTTCCCTACCTATGGAGTGGAGATCATCCACATCCTGGGCCTCTCAAAGATGCTGCCAGGAAAAACAAGACAAAGGCTCTCAAGTGCTTTGATTGCCACAGAACCAGGGAGGTGTCCAATAATCTGCCGAGAGGATGTCAAGGGCCATTGAACACCCTGGAGCTGGCTCCTAAGCACATAAGCATGTGTGAAATGGTCCCCTGTGGAGAAGCAGGGTCACGGGATGGTTGAACATATGATCGGAGAAGCTCCCACATTAGAGCTTCTCTCAGCCATGAACTTCTCCCGGGGTTGTCTGTTTCTCAGTGCTGCATCTTCCTTTTCTCTAAGGTGGGGGTTATAGGGAAAGCATCTCTCTCTGCTTCCCTCCCTCCTGGCCATTACACCACTCAGTTGAAAAGCATTATGAAACAGGGCATTCAAGAGCACTCTCTGACAATTATTTTCATACTTTGAGCTGGTTAATTATTATGCAGAGTAAGTTCTGGTTGATCAACCAAGTGAGTTTAATCCTGGCCAGGATCCTATTCCATCTAATCACTGACCAAAAAGACAACACTTGAAGCAGCTGGATATCTTCAACCTTCTACACCAAGGCACGCAGGTCCTCATGGTACAAGTTTTCTCTGTATTGGTGACTGCCTGGACAAGAGGAAGCTGTGGGTGATCCCACCCCAATACACTTGCAGAGATGTACTGGGGTGCAAAGTCCACCTAATGATCCTACTCAAACCAGGGTGATGTGAAATCAAGGTGCACTATGAACCGGAGGCCTCTCCGCTACATTTCCTCACGCTGACGAAGCTACTTGGATGAGTAGCAAAACGTTTCAGTCTCTCAAGAAAATATCTCAGGTTGAGAGGGGATATGAGAGCTATGTTTAAATATTTGAAAAGATGTCGTATGGAAGAGGGGACTGTTTTGTTCTCCATGGCTTCAGAGACTAGAACCTGGGGCAATGGTTTCAAACTACAGGAAAAGAGATTCAGTTTAAACTTTAGGAAGACCTTCATGACGGCTAGAGCTGTTCGCCGGTGGAAGATGCTACCACAAAGGAGGGTAGTGGAGTCTCCTTCTTTGGAGGTTTTTAAGCACAGGCTGGATGGCCATCTGTCAGAAATACTGTGATGGAGGTTCCTGCATGGCAGGGGGTTGGACTGGATGGCCCTTGAGGTCTCTTCCAACTCTAGGATTCTAGGATTGTAAGTCCAGTTGCCATGACTCAACAATATTTAGCATTCACTGTTATCTGCGGGTTTCAGTATCTATGGGGAGGCAGAACCAATCCTCTGCAGATATGGGCATCCTACTGTATCCATAAATAGGCTCTGATCCTGGCCAGGGGTACCGGTGTTTTTGGCAAAGACAAGGTAGCAACCTTATTTGTGTGGCCTGCTTTCTCTCTCTCTCTCTCTCTCTCTCTCTCTCTCTCTCTCTCTCTCTCTCTCTCTCTCTCTCGGCTGCCCTGCAGATGTCCTGCGGTTTGACAACACGTACAGCTACATCCATGCCAAGAAGGTCAGCTACACCGTGGAGGTCCTTCTGCCGGACAAATCGTCGGAAGAGCAGTTTAAGCACCTGGAAGAGCAGACCAAGGAGCTCAAAATCAACAACACCTGACGGAGCCCACACATCCCCTACGTAGGAGGCGTCATCCCTCCCCCTGAGCCTTAGGGGTGTTTCTCAGGCAAGGTTGCAAGACCGGAGGCTTCCAGCGTAGGCTCTGTAAGGTTCGGGAGATGAAGCCATGTGTGGAACAGGGGCTGATATTCGGATAATTTTTTTTCCTGCCTTTCGGCACTTGATGACCTCTTGAATCCCCACCCCCACCGAATTTTGCAGTGGCATGGCCGCCCGTACTGGAGGACATCTCAAGGAAAGCATTGGAGAGGACGCGTTGGCATCGCCTGTGTTTGGGATCCGCTGCTTTCTCCTCTGGTTTTGTGTCACTTCAGACGGTTGGCCTGGCCCAAGAGGGTCGGAATAGCCGGCCTTCACGTTTATGAAATGCTTTCAGGCCTTCTTATGGTGTAAGTGGACAGGTAGTGTAAGGAATTTAAATTTATGGGGGTCCCGTGCCAGCGTGCCTGCGCTTCATGGGCTGCAAAAGACCAAGTCTGAGTCTCAGGAGACGAGAAAATAATTCATTGATTGATCAATCAAGGGACTTCCACACTTTTTGGTGGTGAGAAGTCCACCCAGAAAACGAAAGGAGATATTTTTATAAGGTTTTTCCAGCACTCTATCCCCTCCGCCCATCCGAATTTACGTCATATACATTTGTTACATGCATCAAACACTAATTGACATCTTTGGTCATTTATTTTGTATTCCTGACACTTGCCTAGAAGTTCTAACTGGTACGTTTGATCTCCTCCCCTCACAGGCAGGGAGGGTAGGATCATCCTTATGTCCTTGGACATTTTGACAGTTACGAACACCAGACGCTGAGATAAGGCCTCCCTGGTACGCCTTGGACACACGTTAATTGCTAGTGTGTGATCCTCAAAGCTTAGGAACTTAATTGGATCCTTGAATTCATAATTGCCTTAGCTGACTTTGCGGAAGTTCCTTTCTCTATTCTAGCCGGAAAGGCTTGACCAGCGTTTGTAGGAATAAAGAATACATGTGTGAATAATAATATAAATGAAATATATATATATATATATATGTATGCTTAGTAGCATCATTACCTCTAAATATATAATTTGTGTGGCTTATACTTTGCAAGGCATAGCCTGAAATATAGTACAGGGTATAGCTTGGGATATAGATTGCCATGAGGTCTTTCTCTATAGGCTTTGATCCATACCTGTGGTTAGTAAAGCAGCCATATATATTTATAAATATATAATTAGTCAAATGTCCTCCCTTACACTCGGCCCTGAACGGATTTCTGGAAATTTATGCCAGTAAATTTCCCAGAAAACGTCATGGACTTGTAAGGGACGAACAAAACATATCAAAGGTATATGTACAAAAGTGTGAACATTGCGTGAGCCCCCCCTATGTCATTCCTGGGGTGAGATGGTCTTCATGGCTCATGGAAGGACTTTCTATTTTCCTGACAAAAATTTAGGCAGGGCAGTCAGAAAAACATTCTCAGTCCTTTTTCCCCAAGGGGCTTATAGGCACAGTTCAAGAAAAATGAATTATCATAAAATGATTTGTGGCGTCTCAAGTCAGGGGGACGCATCAAATAGGTGAAGGCCAAGGGAATACCCCTTAATTCATTAGGGCACTTTCTAGAGTAAAATGTTAAGTTAACAGATGAAGTGTTGCCATGCTTGGGATGTAAGAAGACCCCCCCCCCTGGTCGGACCCACAGACTGCAATGGATGGATATGTTCCACGGACCACAGCATTTAAGTTTCCCCTGTTGGAGAAATGCATCGTGGTCACAGCAGTATAAGGTGACCTCCCAGGCCATGTTGTACACTTCTCAAGGATCCCAAATTCTCAACTTTTGAAAGGGGGCTGGCATAAGAATTTTTGCTAATATTGTGATAGACTTGGATATCACGATCCCCGTCCCAAAGCGATAATTAAACATGCTTTAAACAGCAGATTTGTTCATTACCTTATTTTAGGACCATCATGAAACCCAAATTAATTTGCCTGCCACAGCAGTGCACATGTGAGATCTTGTGTTTGTGTGTTTGGTAGTCAGGCTGAGAACCCTGAATTCTAACAAAGCACCACACTGTAGGTTCATTTTGCAAACCAAATACTTATAAGGAAAATATGCCCTTCTTAGCCCACCAAGGAAATATGTGGGCCAGGCTACTTTGCTAGGTTTTTTCCAACCTTATTTAGGTGTGTGTGGTGTGCATTCAAACTCAGATAATAGCAGGCTGTGCAGAATCACCCAGTTGTGTGTGCATTCTCAATTGATAGACATTTGCAATGATACTAAATAAAGGTAATATACATATCATGAAGGCTGAAAAAGGCATAAGACACATCTAGATGGTGCTTAGAAAACCCACCTTGCGCCATACATTTCTCATGGTAAAGTCATGAATGAGCCGTTGAAATCCGGTCAGAAATGTCTCTGTGGCTGATAGTTTACACACAAAAATCTGCCCCGTAAACATGGGGCCAAGATTAGTTCATCAGTGTCTTTGGTGAAGAAAATAATGTAGATATAGCTACTTCATAAAGCCACTTTTTTTTTTCTTAGGTATAAAGGCTCGTGAACACCCATGGGCACCAAAATGTCTCTCATTCAATACAAATTGCATAGAAAGGCAAGTCATAATCTCTGGCACTCAATGCTTTGTGAGTAAAAAGCATTTTCAGTGGCCAAGCATGTTCACTACATAAAAAGGCACATCCAGAGAAGCACTTCAGTAAGAGTTTTCACAGTGACTATCAATAATAGACAATAAACACTATCATAATAGAGCCCAGGGTAATGTAAATATTTAAAGTTGCTCTGGAGCCTACCGTACGCAGGAGAAAAAAAAAGCGCTCACTTGTCGGATGCTGGGAGGCTGGTGTGTGCGTGTGTGGCAACACAAGTTCATGGTGATCCAGGGCACGCGCACAGGCATCAATGAAGGTCTGAAAGCAGTATTTAAACCCCAAGTCTCTGTCCCGGTGAAAAAGGGGTTAAATTGCAGACGTGAAGTCTGTTGGCCGCAATCCAAAACAAGAGTCAGTGGCTGTTTCAGACCCACTCTCTCCCCCCATAAACAAACAGAAAAGAAAAGAAAAGAAGGAAATGAGAGACAGGAAGACAGGATTTTAATCTGTCAACCTGAGTTGAAAGTGAATCCGCAGGCTGCTTTGGGACCCTCCGAAGTATCAAACACACGCTGTCATCTGGGGAAGGATGGGCAGGATGCGGTGACCACAGGTCAGGTTCATGTTGTCGCCCGCCGTTCAGGGTGAAGTCATCTAAGGCATAGGGGCAATCTACAGCAGAGGGCAGAAGGCGTCACCGGTCAGGCCTCACTCCCTCTCGGTCGCGGGCAGGGTCAGGCTGGGTGAAAAGGCTGACATCACTGGATCCTGGAGCCCACATCGATCGAACCCGGGAGCGAAGTCATCACGAAGATGGCATCATCAAAGGCATCAAAGGCGGGGAGGGAGGTCCAGGAGGGATGGCAGAATGGAGGGCAGGAGGGTCCCCATCTGAGCATCTACGACCGGCGGCGTCAGCTTTCCAAACCCGACCGACTCCGTGATCCAAAAATAAAGAACGGGTGGGCGTTTTCCCAGAGCAAAACCCGACCTCCAGGATGTACCTGGGTAAGGGAAGAACAGACGCTTGCGACCACAGACAAACACAGAACACAAACACACACGAAATGCCCCGCAGCTGTCTTTGTGCTGCAAGGCAGGGTGGCACAGTCTATCTGACAGTCTTAAAAACAGGAAGGAGAGAAAAAAAATGTTGCAACAGGTAGGATAAGGCTTCCGTTTTTGTAGAACCAGTCTGTGAATGGGGGAAGCCAAAGTTTATGATGAGGACGCATCTGTAGTCGGCAGTGTATGATGAGTGCTTGCAAGATGATCTCGCAGGATCTCACAAGCGAGGGGCTCAGGCGTTCCCAAACAGGCACCTGAGATAGATCTCAGCCCCAAAGTCAAATAGCTCTGCTACATGGGGACAATCAAAAATGGAACAGGCAAAAATGTCCCAGGGTCGCAAAGTGATCTCTGAGCATGAAGCAAAATGCGCCAGGGGGAGATGGGCTTGGAATGTGGCGTGGTATAGTCTCGGAAAAAGTACGGCTGATACAGGATTGGGGAAAAATAGGAGCAGGCACCACATTCATATTACTACCAAGTCCCCAAGGGCACGGCGAGAAAAAAAAATGGTAAAGAGAGAATTAGTGTCTCTCTGCAAGGCTGCAAAGGCGCCAATCTGTCCTAGTGCGTGTCGGGGGCTGGTGTGTGTGTGTGTGCGAGGCAAGACGAGCTCTTCTGGTTCGTCGCTCAAGAAAAAAAAATACATGCAAACACCCACGAGTACACAGCCTCACACATGTTGGCATCTGCCATGGGTTTAAAAATAGTGACGATGTCACCAGGTTCAAAAACCGCTAGTTCTCTATGCTGGCGCAAAGGGTATAAAAAGGGTGAAGTTGCTGGCCTGTCAGCCTCACCTCAAAGTAAAAGTCAGGTGCTTGCAAAGCCCCCATTCCCCCACAAAACAATAGAGAGAAAAAGAGGGGGGGAAGGCAGGAAGCCCTCTCCTAGTGTCTCTGCTGGCTGGTTAGGAGTGACACATGCCATGGCACAAACTGCTTGACCACACATAGATAGAAAGAGAGGAAAGAGGCTGATAGTAGTTTAATAGCTATCAAGTAACTAAGAGTCTATTTCCAGCAGGTGTCCTACTTGGAAAGGAAAGGGTTAAAAAAAAAAAAAACTCAGACGGAAATAAGGCTAGGTGAGCATTATTAAGTCAAAAAGGAGAACGTCTGCTCGAGATTTTTAGGAATATAGGATGTGAAAGAGGTGTAAAAAAAAAAAAACAGGCTGGTTGCCAGCATGCTTGAAATTCCTGAGGGAAGAGGGATGAGGTCAACTTTGTGAAGGGGAAGGAGGGGGGTGAAGGCAGAAAAAGGAAGGCGGGGCAATGGACTTTTGAATTCTCCCCGCAGGCTGCATTACACAGCCTGAGGCAGGAAGGTGAGCCCCTTCAATTACCCTGTAATTAGGTGAAAAAGGGCACTAAACTAATTAAGGCAACCTATTATCCCTGTGGTTTGTGAAGTTATCTACTTAAGCCTAATTTGGGATGCATGGCTCTCGTACAAAGAAACAAGAGCCAGAGTGTGAGACCCCGCGTTATTGATACGCCTTAAAAAAAAATGTCACAGGTGTTTCCAGCCAGAGTGTGAGAACAAGAAAAATGATTTTATTTTATGTTATTTTTACCTTTTGGCGGCTTTTAAGAACCCCTTCGTATTCTAAATAAAAAAAAAACCTTGTCCTGCTCTCAAAAACCTGTTAGCAGCTGCTTTAAAAAGAGGAGGGGGAGTCCCTGCTTTGGACCACTTCCAGCACAGAAGTCTCAGGCCCTTCGTTTTCCTCATGGAGCTGACGTACTACAAGGGATTTGGATAAAGATTCCATATTCAGAGATTTAGACAAATTTTGTTGGGGAAATAGGGACTGTCTAAAAGCTTGGATTAAATAATGTAATGGGATACAAATAGAGCCTCTGCTTCTCAATTGCTGGAGCGTTCTGTGGGTTGCTGCCTCAGTCTGCCCATCATGAACCCTGCCCATTCTCGTCCCTGACTTACACTTTCCTTCTACCTCATTTCCTTTAACTATTCCTTTTCTCTCTCTCTCTCTCTCTCTCTCTCTCTCTCTCTCTCTCTCTCTCCTTCTCTCTTCGTCTCTTTCTCTCCTTTCCTCTCCCCGTTCTAATGGCATCTCCAAGGTCCTGATCTAGGTAGGAGACGGGAGGGAATTCTTTTTTCAGTTGCTCCTAAGAATCTCCTTGTTCCAAATTAAATTGTCTTATGGTTCCAGCCAGGGCTTACTTGCAAGGGGAGGGGGGGAAAGGCTGCCCTAAGCCTTTTAGGTGCAAAATCTTAAGGAATGATGTTATCACTTGGTTTTTAATTGCTAGCTTGCTGGGCTATGAGTACAAAAATGCTAGCTGTCTTTTCAGAGCACATAGTCGGTCTGAAAAGGGGTGGATGTTCATTTCACCCATGGGACCGGCCGCAAAAAAAAAAAAAAAACGTATTTCTCAAACGCCCTGTGATGATTTCTTCTTAAAATGTCCCTATAGGTGGTGAATTATATTGTGTAACAAGCCAGGCTAAGTTATACAAAACATGCGGCTTGAGTATTCAAAAATATCTTCTTGCAGTGTCTATACTTCCCCTGGTTTATAAAATTGGGGTCTTCTCATTTTGGGTGATTTTTACTGCCTCTGGACATATTAACAGGCAATACGTGGCTTGCCACCCTCCCCTTTTGAGGGCTAGAAACTTAATCTTTGGGATGTTAAAGTCCTGCCTTTGTCAGAGGGGACTTTCTTGAAATTTACATTTGTTGCATTCAATATCAAAATCAGGTCTCCTTATGGCAATGTGCCAATCTTGCCACAGGGTTCCTTAACAAAGGGCACAGAAGCTGAATTAAGTTATGCCCATCTACCTTTTTGTTAAAGGTTTAGTAGTATGCTCATAAATTCTCCCGCATACCAAACGGTCTCACACTCAATTAATTACACATCAAGCACACACAACAGTTGATACTAAGATTTGATTTCCCTGCTTTTGACTATTAATAGTTCAGAAATAACGTCCCTACCTGTCTCCTCATGTGGTGCATAGCAACCCTTAGTTCTGTTTAAAGCTTCCATATCCAAAGAGTTGGGCATTGGCGTAGCGGGATGGAAGTACCTCCTGAATGCTTGAATAAGGCAATTCAGGGTACGCATCCCCCATCTAGCACTTCCTGTCCCCTCAATGCTCCGTGCTCTCCTCCTGTTCCCTCAACATCATACCTATCCATTCCACTTCTGTCTTGCTGCCTTCCTTCTACTCCACTTCCTCTATTCATCTGTCTTTCTCTATACCTTTTCAGTTCATCATCCTGCCTTTCCTTCCATCATCTTTTCAGGTTTCCTACCCAGTTTTACTAAAAATGCATTACTCAGATACCCTATGATTTTTCCTTGTAAAATATCCCTTCAGCTGGTAAATTTTGTTGCGTGACCAGCCAGTCACAAAATATGCGGGATGTTGTTTATCCCTGAGTATTCAAAAGTATTTTCTCACTGCCCATATTCCCCCTGGTATTATCAAAATTGCTGGAGGGGTCTCCTAGTTGGCAGAGTTTTTAGTCTCTTATATTAATTAACTAAGCACGTCCTTGTACATTCACACACCTCTTGCTAGCAGGTCATAATTGGTCTGTCCTCCCTGAGGGCTAGAATCTTAATTTGAGATGGTAAAGTCCTGCCTCATCCTAGTTAGAGGGGTTCTTCTTAAAGCTTACTCATGTTCCATTTAATACTAAAATCATTACTTCTTGTGGCAGAATTCCAATGTTACCACATCGCACATCAAAAAGGGGGTGCATAAACTGCACTAATTTATCCCCATAGGCTTACTTTAAAGGTCTAACTGTGTTCCTATGATTTCTCCCACACAAGCATCAAACGGACTCACACCTCAACACTCAAATGCCCATCATACACGCCAACATGTGATTCAGCAACCATACACAACTCTCCCACATTTCTGTTTCCCCAGTTAACTGTGATCCCTTGCCTAAGAATAGATCTTTCTAACTTCTCTAAAATCAAACGAAGATGGTGGAACTCCGTTGGTATTGTGGGGCAAAGATTGCCAGTCTTTGCCCCTGCTTAAGACACAGGGAATGGCCACTTCCCTATGGTTACCAAAAAGAATTCAACTTAACACCCACATATATATTTAAACATCAGTAAATCCTCTGAGGAAGCCAGAGCAGTGCTCTGCTTCTAATTCTTCAAACACTTGGGGAGGGGGACACTAGGGTTATTCGAGAGGAGCTCTCCTCCACCCTCGGGGCCCTCAGAGTCTCTCAACTCTGAGTCCACCCTGGTCCGCGGGATGCTAGAGACACACACAAGTGTCTCTTCTCGTCTTCCTCCCTCCCGGGGGGCCGACTCATAAGAATCCGCAATCTTCTCCACTCCACAGAGCTGTTAGATTCGAACTCACGCCACCCCACAACTAGTTTTCTCTTCTTACCAGATTTCTTTTGCGCAGTCCTCTTACAGTTCCTCCGTTGTTCTGCCGGCTTTGTTTTCTCCTTAAATAACAGTATTGTGTCCAATGCTGATAGAACAAGTCTCCTCTCAAAATCAGAGGGTCCGGACTAGATTTGTTCAAGGGTCAGCATGAATCCTCACTGTGATTTAAGTCAGACTCCCAAGAGCGCTGGGGCAGTGGCACTTTTCCCCGGCATCTCCACCAGAAATGTAAGGAATTTAAATTTATGGGGGTCCCGTGCCAGCGTGCCTGCGCTTCATGGGCTGCAAAAGACCAAGTCTGAGTCTCAGGAGACGAAAAATAATTTATTGATTGATCAATCAAGGGACTTCCACACTTTTTGGTGGTGAGAAGTCCACCCAGAAAACGAAAGGAGATATTTTTATAAGGTTTTTCCAGCACTCTATCCCCTCCGCCCATCCGAATTTACGTCATATACATTTGTTACATGCATCAAACACTAATTGACATCTTTGGTCATTTATTTTGTATTCCTGACACTTGCCTAGAAGTTCTAACTGGTACGTTTGATCTCCTCCCCTCACAGGCAGGGAGGGTAGGATCATCCTTATGTCCTTGGACATTTTGACAGTTACGAACACCAGACGCTGAGATAAGGCCTCCTGGTACGCCTTGGACACACGTTAATTGCTAGTGTGTGATCCTCAAAGCTTAGGAACTTAATTGGATCCTTGAATTCATAATTGCCTTAGCTGACTTTGCGGAAGTTCCTTTCTCTATTCTAGCCGGAAAGGCTTGACCAGCGTTTGTAGGAATAAAGAATACATGTGTGAATAATAATATAAATGAAATATATATATATATATATATATGTATGCTTAGTAGCATCATTACCTCTAAATATATAATTTGTGTGGCTTATACTTTGCAAGGCATAGCCTGAAATATAGTACAGGGTATAGCTTGGGATATAGATTGCCATGAGGTTTTTCTCTATAGGCTTTGATCCATACCTGTGGTTAGTAAAGCAGCCATATATATTTATAAATATATAATTAGTCAAATGTCCTCCCTTACAGTAGGGGGCGGGCGCAAAATGACCCTTGGCTGGATCAGGCCAAGTTTACCCGATCCATCGTGACGCTCCTGCCTAGCGGATGGGTCCACTGCTCCATCTGGAGTTTACCTTTCGTTCCTGGAGACACACGGCCTCTCCACACGGAGGTTCTACCGAGCCATGATAGCTCATCGTCCTTATGCAGGGTCCACCTCCCATGAAGGGTGTTTTTTGCTCTCCCCATCCACCCCAACCCCCTTTTTTCTTCAAGTCAGCCATATTTGTGGGCTTTCACTATCTTGACAATGGCAGTGTGTGAAGTATTTCCTCGCAAAGCAAAAAAGCACACGACACTTTGTGCTGACTCCAGCCCGTCAACTCCTTCTGGTGGCTTGTCAGGCACCCTTTGACTTTTCCTGGTCTCGTTGGAATTCCAAGAAGGACATCAGCACAACAACAAAAAAAACACAACAAACAAGCAAGAACTTGTGTGTGTGTGTGTGTGTGTGTGTGTGTGTGTGTGTGTGTGTGTGTGTGTGTGTGTGTGTGTGTGTGTAAGAACGTCTCTTTCCCACCTGTCCCCAGCTGGCTTTCTCCACCCTGTGGTTTTGCTGCTTACGGATTGCCTTAAACAGTTAATCCACGTTTACGTTTCTGGCCACGGTGCCTGGAACATCTGGACTAGGGGCCAACTGACCAGAGCCGGCTCTCCTGAATGCTGGGAACTCCTGCGCCAGAGAGAGCACTGCCCAGTTTGCACAACTACTTTGTTCGCTCGTTTTTGCATCTCGGGAAGCCAAACCGTTTCATTTGTGCCTACAAGGTGACAGAGAGAAAGAGGGACAGAGGCTGGCCAGCACGCATCCAACCAGCCTGCTTGCCTTCCTTCCTTCTCTACTTTGGGGCTGATTGTTGAAAAGTTGCGCCTTCGGTCCTTTTCTGAAACCCTGGCCTCTCTACCCTGAGGACATGTCCATCCATAGTGCACCTCATGACCCACATAGTGCACCGCACGACCCACATCCTGCTACGGAGCGGTCCAGAGGTGGTCCATAGCACTTTGGATCCCTGCCTGTCCTTGCTTTGCCATTGATCTTGAAAAATGAGAAAATCTAATAAACGTTCAAGTAGATACTTGGACTGAGCTGTCTCGCCTGTCTCGTCTAATTTCATGGGGAGGTGGGGGCGCGATGCAGGAGCTCATCACACTGTGGCAGATCCTTGCACAACTCCTCAACAGGGTTGTGGCCTTGGCCTTCAAAACATGGAAGGAGCCCAAACACAGGACTGCGATCGTTTTAACAGTGGGTGAATGAACTCCATTGCATTTTCTACTGGTAAACTGCTTTAAGGGTTTAGTAAATAAATGGTGGCTCAGCAGGCTAAAGCACTGAAATGGTCAGCTGCAAAGTAGGCAGCTCGGTGGTTCGAATCCCAGGTGCCACGCAGCAGAGTGAGCTCCCACTGTCAACCCCAGCTCCCACCAACCTAGCAGTTGGAAAGTATATAAATGCAAGTAGGTAAATAGGTACCGCCGTAAAAAGCGGGAAGGTAAACAGTGTTCCGTGCAGCCATGCCGGCCACATGGCCACGGACTTGCACCACACTGGCTCTTTGGCTTGAATACAGAGATGAGCACCACCCCTAGAGTCACATGTGTGGGGGGTGACCTTTACCTTAAATAAATAAACTCATATGCTATTCAGCACCCAGTGTGGATAGAACAGTGGCCTAGAACTCAGGGGACCTGAGTTTAGATTTCATCTTACTGGCAAGTGGAACTGGCAAAAAACACTCCTTAAATATCTTACCTGTTAGGGTCACTAAAAGTTTGTTGTGATCTGACTGCATTTCCCACTCACATGCGAATTACACAGAATACTGTGGTACCTTGTATAAAGGAATTAATTCATCCCAAATGAAATTCTGTTATGCAAATTTTCCTTTGAACAATGCATTGTAGGAATGCATTGAAATGACGTAATCCCTAATCGCGACCATGTTTATGTTGTACGGTTTCACCCCATAGGCGATTCTGTTAAGCAAATTTCTCCTATCTCTGGAATTTTTATGTTGTACAGACTTTACATTATACAAACCGTTTGTGAATCCAGAACAGTAACTGTTCAGGCAGCTAAGTGCGTCTTGTTGAAAGTTCTTCTCCATGTACCAATCAGGAATTCAATCAGGAACTCACCCCTTAATTAGCAGCTAATTGCTGTTCTTGTCCTTCCATTGTAGATATGCTGAGGTAAATGTTTGCAAGCCACTGCATTTGTTCATAGAATCATAGAATCATAAAATTGGAAGAGACCTCAAAGGCCATCCAGTCCAACCCCCTGCCATGCAGGAACCCCCATCACAGTATTTCCGACAGATGGCCATCCAGCCTCTGCTTAAAAACCTCCCAAGAAGGAGACTCCACCACCCTCCTTTGGGGCAGCATCTTCCACTGCCAAACAGCTCTAACTGTCATGAAGTTCTTCCTAATGCTCAAATGGAATCTCTTTTCCTGTAGTTTGAAACCATTGCCCCCGAGTACTAGTTTCTGAAGCCATGGAAAACAAACCTGTTCCCACTTCAATATGACATTTAAACCTAGCTATCATATCCCCTCTCAGTCTTCTTTTTGAAAGGCTAAACATTCCCAGTTCCCTGAGCCGTTCCTCATATGACATTTCTTCCAGACCTTTAACCATCCTGGTCACCCTCTGTACCCACTCGAGGTTGTCAACGTGCTTTTAAAAATGAGGCGCACAGAACTGGACACAGGACCAAAGGTGGGGTCTGACCAGAGCAGACCCTACGTGGAGTGTTCAGTTCCTTCCCTTTCCTTCCCTCCAGCAAGCTGTCTGGATAATAGCTCGGTGGTTGAGGGATCTGGCTGGGAGTTCAATTCCCCCTTGGGGCCTCTTAGGAGAAAAGCCAGCCTTGGGGAAAAGCTGCCCAGTCCCAGGACGCCCCCCAGAAGAAGGGAATAGGAAGCCACATCGGATTGTTCTCTGCCTGGAAGACAGGCAGAGAAGGGGTTGCCATACTTGACATGTTTTTCCCCCACTAAACTTCCTATTTTCTCCTCAGGACAACCCTGTGAAGTAGTTCCTGCTGAGAAAAGAGGCTGACTGGCCCCAGGTCCCCCTCACGAGTTGCTCAGTTGGTTTAAAAACAAACAAACTAAAAACTACACTTCCCAAACCTCATTCCCACTGGTTTTAAGCACTACACTGCACTGGGTTCCATGCAGAGGAAGAGACGAAGATGCATGCAATAAATAAGGCAAATGGGTTTGCTTGCACTGATCCTACCCAACTTGGGTTCAGGTGGGTTTGGAAAGGCAGAAGATCTCAAACAAGAATTGGGCCCCTCGCCTTCCCAGGAGAACCTCTGCAGCTGGACCGGATGGTGGAAATCAGATGCAGGGACCCGTCAGGTGGACACTTGGAAGATCCGTGGGAGGAGGAGAACCCGTTGGGCAGGAATCTGGTGAAAACTGGCCTGCCCATCAACAGGGTGGTTTTTTTGTTCCATCCCAGTTCTTCATGTTCTCATTTGCGAAACGGGAGTGGCTGTAATTTTATGCAATGTGACCAATGGAAAGCAGAAACAGGGACAATGGGCCACAGGTGTAAATATGCCTCTTGGTGTTTCTCCCAGACCTAGGATCTAGAGTTGACTTGCAGCCGCTGGATTCCACAGGTGTAGACTAGCCTCTCCTTGTTTTCCTGCTGGCCTGCTTTTAGCAACTTCTGCCTCTGCCCTCCCGCCTCCCCAATTCACCAGAGACAGGCAGCACTTCCATTGCCTGGGGATGGGGGAGCCACCAAGGGGAGGGAGGAGACCAGAAGCAAGAATAAGCCAAGGCTTCCACTTTCCAGGGAGCCACGACAGTTTGGCTGGAAGGCACAAAGGAAGCAGAGAAGGTCTTGCCAGCTCTGGATAATAGGAATATTAAAATGCTGAAGTTGAGTCTGTCTTCCTTTGGGCACCTCACGAGAAGGCGGGATTCTCGCGAGAAGGCAATGATGCAGGGGGAAAATGGATGACAGCAGGGAAAGAGGAGAACCCCAATACAAGATGGACTGACTCCATCAAGGAAGCCACAAGCTTGATTCTGCAAGAGCTGAGCAGGGCTCTTGAGGGCAGGAGGTTTTGGAGAGTGCTTGTTCATGGGGTCACCATAAGCCAGGGACAACCTGATGGCACACGCAATGAGCAAGAAACTAGAGGGTTAGAGGAAATGGAGAACTTGCAAGATCTTGGGGCCTCCCCTTAGAAGGCAAGCCAAGCCCATCAAGCCCTTTCCAAGGTCTTTCTTGTGAGAGACCCAAGAGAGGATGTTGGCCATGAGGTTTCTTGGCCAACTGACCCTCCTCTTCTGCTCCAAGGCCACTCCCAAGGCAGCAGGACAATGTGAGAAACAATATATTTTAAACAGGACACTCTTCATGAACAGGGCAATTCGGTGTCCAGTTTACCCCTGAAAATGTTCATCAAAGAAGCCACTTGACCAAGCATGCCAGCCTTGTGAGGTAGGCCACTGGCCACCACAGACACCCCAACCCACCCCCTCTCACACACTCAACAAGGATAGAAGGCACCCAAGGATGGTCTTAGAAGCTGAGTTCCCAACCCAATGTCCAAACCAAAAATGTAGAGAAGGTTTTATATCAATTAAGAAATAGAGGGGGAAATCAGGTGGGAAAGATCAAGATACCAAAAACGCCCAAAAAAAGAATAAATCCAATAGTTGAGGCAAGGCTGGGGGGAAATGGAAATCATAACAAGAAAGCAGATTGTGTGCCTAATATGTCTGTAATAGCATAAAGAACAGCATAGCTCCAGGGCATGCACAGAGTGCATCTCACAGAAACAATGTAATGGGGGTACTGAGTGAAGAAGCAAGCTAGAGCCATGTTTTTAATTAGCACCACGACAGTTTGTCCTTCAGTAAAAATACTTTTTAAAACGCTAAAAATAATACATATACAAATATTTGAAAAGGACCCTGAGTATTACATTATGGTAAAGTCACATTTGAAAGCAACAAGGCTTTTTATTAAAAAAAAACTTTTTCAGAGTGCCAGTCACAAAAGGAAAATAAAGGTCTTCCCCTCCTTGCAGAAGGTCAGCAAAGATGGGGGCCAGCCTGGCCTCCAGTGGGAGGGAGTTCCAAAGGCTTATCCTGAGGATTCGGGCCTTTTCACATGACCCCTAAGATCCGCCTTTTCACATAACCCCTAAGATCCGCTGGTCCCTTAAATTCGGACTGTAAGGGAGGACATTTGACTAATTATATATTTATAAATATATATGGCTGCTTTACTAACCACAGGTATGGATCAAAGCCTATAGAGAAAAACCTCATGGCAATCTATATCCCAAGCTATACCCTGTACTATATGGGATATTTCAGGCTATGCCTTGCAAAGTATAAGCCACACAAATTATATATTTAGAGGTAATGATGCTACTAAGCATACATATATATATATATATATATTTCATTTATATTATTATTCACACATGTATTCTTTATTCCTACAAACGCTGGTCAAGCCTTTCCGGCTAGAATAGAGAAAGGAACTTCCGCTAATTCAGCAAAAGCAATTATGAATTCAAGGATCCAATTAAGTTCCTAAGCTTTGAGGATCACACACTAGCAATTAACGTGTGTCCAAGGCGTACCAGGGAGGCCTTATCTCAGCGTCTGGTGTTTATAACTGTCAAATGTCCAAGGACATAAGGATGATCCTACCCTCCCTGCCTGTGAGGGGAGGAGATCAAACGTACCAGTTAGAACTTCTAGGCAAGTGTCAGGAATACAAAATAAATGACCAAAGATGTCAATTAGTGTTTGATGCATGTAACAAATGTATATGACGTAAATTCGGATGGGCGGAGGGAAAAAAATGCTGGAAAAACCTTATAAAAATATCTCCTTTCGTTTTCTGGGTGGACTTCTCACCACCAAAAAGTGTGGAAGTGCCCTGATTGATCAATCAATAAATTCTTTTCGTCTCCTGAGACTCAGACTTGGTCTTTTGCAGCCCATGAAGCGCAGGCACGCTGGCACGGGACCCTCATAAATTTAAATTCCTTACATTTCTGGTGCATTGGCCGGGAAAGATGCCACTGCCCCAGCGCTCTTGGGAGTCTGACTTAAATCACAGTAAGAATTCATGCTGACCCTGGAACAAATCTAGTCCGGACCCTCTGATTTTGAGAGGAGACTTGTTCTATCAGCATTGGACACAATACTGTTATTTAAGGAGAAAACAAAGCCGGCAGAACAACGGAGGAACTGTAAGAGGACTGCGCAAAAGAAATCTGGTAAGAAGAGAAAACTAGTTGTGGGGTGGCGTGAGTTCGAATCTAACAGCTCTGTGGAGTGGAGAAGATTGCGGATTCTTGTAGTCGGCCCCGGGGGTACAGGGAGGAGAAGGGTCGGATACGACCTTAACATCCCAAGGACTAGGGGACACTGAGGGACACTACGACCCTGAAATCCCCAAGGGAGGAGGGGGTTTTCAGACTGAAAGTTTGCAAAGCCCAACATCCCTAGGGTCCGCCCCAAGTATTTGAAACAGGAGGAGAAGAGCGTTGCTCTAACATCCTGGGGAAAATTTAGAGATATATTAATGCATGGGCATGTGGGATGGTGATTCCACTTTTGAATTTTGCATGTGTGTTTTTCAAGGTAAGGGGCTGTGCCTCTATACCCTGCGTAACCATAGGGAAGTGGCCATTCCCTGTGTCTTAAGCAGGGGCAAAGACTGGCAATCTTTGCCCTACAATACCAACGGAGTTCCACCATCTTCGTTTGATTTTAGAGAAGTTAGAAAGATCTATTCTTAGGCAAGGGATCGCAGTTAACTGGGGAAACAGAAATGTGGGAGAGTTGTGTATGGTTGCTGAATCACATGTTGGCGTGTATGATGTGCATTTGATTGTTGAGGTGTGAGTCCGTTTGATGCTTGTGTGGGAGAAATCATAGGAACACAGTTAGACCTTTAAAGTAAACCTATGGGGATAAATTAGTGCAGTTTATGCACCCCCTTTTTGATGTGTGATGTGGTAACATTGGAATTCTGCCACCAGAAGTAATGATTTTGGTATTAAATGGAACATGAGTAAGCTTTAAGAAGAACCCCTCTAACTAGGATGAGGCAGGACTTTACCATCTCAAATTAAGATTCTAGCCCTCAGGGAGGACAGACCAATTATGACCTGCTAGCAAGAGGTGTGTGAATGTACAAGGACGTGCTTAGTTAATTAATATAAGAGACTAAAAACTCTGCCAACTAGGAGACCCCTCCAGCAATTTTGATAATACCAGGGGAATATGGGCAGTGAGAAAAATACTTTTGAATACTCAGGGATAAACAACATCCCGCATATTTTGTGACTGGCTGGTCACGCAACAAAATTTACCAGCTGAAGGGATATTTTACAAGGAAAAAATAGTAGAAGGAAGGCAGCAAGACAGAAGTGGGATGGATAGGTATGATGTTGAGGGAACGGGAGGAGAGCACGGAGCATTGAGGGGACAGGAAGTGCTAGATGGGGGATGCGTACCCCTGAATTGCCTTATTCAAGCATTCAGGAGGTACTTCCATCCCGCTACGCCAATGCCTAACTCCTTGGATATGGAAGCTTTAGACAGAACTAAGGGTTGCTATGCACCACATGAGGAGATAGGTAGGGACGTTATTTCTGAACTATTAATAATCAAAAGCAGGGAAATCAAATCAGGGGCTGAGCCCCTTCTGGCAGCTGGCCACGACAGAAAGTAGAATCAATGCCTTTTTTTTTCCCTTCTCCAGAAGTAGTTAAGAACATTTGATAAAAGACCAGGCATTTTAATTTCAAACACAGGGAGATTCTCAGGACCAAACTGCCAACAACTATCCTACTGCACAAGTCTACCTTTTTTTTTTTTTAGACGAAGGAAAAGGGGGGGGAGAAGATCTTAGTCTCTCTCTCTCTCTATCCTATCTAGGCATTATTTGCCTCCCCAGAGATATAAGAGTGACGGAAGAGAGAGAAAGTCTACATGTTCACCTAAGATTTTTTTTTTCTCTCCCTCCTGATTTAAGTAGCTCTGTGTATTCATTACAAAAGCCACGCTTCTCAAATTAGGCTTAAGCCAACAACAAGATCAATAGCTACTGAAAGGGTGAATTGCCCCTTTGTTCCAGGGCATTTCACACCTAATACATTACATAAGTAATTACAGGAGATTATCTGCTTGCCTCAGGCTGTAAAAAGGCAGCCGCGGGGAATTTAAAGTTGACAGCCCCTCCTTTCTCTTTCTGCTCTCGGGGCCCCTTGCAGGGCAAGGCAGGATAACAACTCCCAACCCCTCCTTTCTCTCCCAAGCCACTTGATAGGGCTTGGACGCAAAACTTATATTGAACACATCAACCTAATGCATGCATAGCGAAGAGAATAAACTGACCCCTAAAAGCCATAAGCCAGTAAATTTTATAGGCAATGGCCAGAATAAGAGGTGAAAATCTTGTTATCAGAAACTTTAGAATAAAAGAATTCTTCGGAAAAAGGACACAAGAGAAACCTGATTATTTTTTTTTTTAGGATGTGACAGCACACGAAAGCCCCCTCCCCTCTTCGTAAGCTGTCCTGCAAGCATTTTTTTTTATTTTTGCCTTTGAAGTAACTTACAAGTCAATCCCAAAGCGTTGCAGTTAAGGCAGGCTTAAACACTAGAACTTAAGAAGAGCCTTGCTTGCCTAACACAGTGCACAAATTTCTTAATGAGCTTTTTAGAAGATATGTTCAAACGCTACTGGGATAGTGATTTTACTTGCAATTTTAATGACTCTTAAGAATATAAGAATTATCTTTTTGCCATAGGCGGTAAAAGGCTCGCCTGGCCACTAAAATGTGCAAAGTGTATTGGTGCAGCTTTTAAATCACACCTGGTCTCAGGAGCTCCCCGGAGGAAAATGAGGCTTATTTTCTTTTTAGAAAACAATATGGACTTCACGATTTTCTTTTTCCTTTTTTTTTTTGTGTGCACATGAAACCTGTAAAGGATGGCTCTGCAGTGCACATTATAAATTTGTTCCAAATTTCACAGGGAGCCTAGTAGCGTGGCTATGGAATATTGTTCCAGCTGAACTTGTGCAAAACTACTGAAGTGCAGCTGTGTACTATGGCCCTTTTTTTTTTCATAGCCTGCACTACACTGTGCCATAGAAATCTGCACACAGTGTACTGCATGTAGCACTATCACACCTGCAGATCTGCAGATTGCTTGGCCATTCTTGTGTGTGGTTGTTTGTCTGTCTGTCTGTCTGTCTCTTTCCACACGGGAAGACGCTGGAGGAAACACCCTGTTTTGCATCTCATGGATATTCTGCCAGCTACACCTTTTTGTTGTCCCCATGTAGGAGAGCAATTTGACTTGGGGATGGGATCTGTGGTTGATTAGGGACACCTGAGCACCTACACCTTGCAAGCGCTCATTGGAGCCAGCTGAACTTGTGCATATCTCCTGATGTGCAGAGGTGTCCTCATCATAGACTCCCCCCCCCTCCTTACTTCACGTCCTGGTTTTACGAAGAGGAAAGCTTCAATCTGCCTTTTACGACATTTTTTTTCCCCGAGACTGTCAGATAGACTATACCACCCTGCCTGGCAGCACAAGGACAGCCGAGGGGCCGTTTTGTGTGTTTGTGTTCTGTGTTTGTCTGTTTGTGGTCGTGTGTCTGTTCTTCTCTTACCCAGGTACATCCTGGAGGACGGGCTTTTGCTCTGGGAAAAACGCCCACCCGTTCTTTATTTTTGGATCACGGAGTCGGTCGGGTTTGGAAAGCTGACGCCGCCGGTCGTAGATGCTCAGATGGGGACCCTCCTGCCCTCCATTCTGCCATCCCTCCTGGACCTCCCCTCCTCGCCTTTGATGCCTTTGATGATGCCATCTTCGTGCTAACTTCGCTCCGCGGGTTCAATCGATGCGGGCTCCAGGATCCAGTGATGTCAGCCTTTTCACCCAGCGTGACCCGTACCCCGCGACCGAGAGGGAGTGAGGCCTGACCGGTGACGCCTTCTGCTCTCTGCTGTAGATTGCCCCTATGCCTTAGATGACTTCACCCTGGACGGCGGGCGACAACATGAACCTGACCTGTGGTCACCGCATCCTTGCCCATCCTTCCCCAGATGACAGCGTCGTTTGATACTGGAGGGTCCCAAAGCAGCCTGCGGATTCACTTTCAACTCAGGTTGACAGATTAAAATCCTGTCTTCCTGTCTCTCATTTTCTCTTTTTCTTTTCTTTTCTGTTTGTTTATGGGGGGAGAGAGTGGGTCTGAAACAGCCACTGACTCTTGTTTTGGATTGCGGCCAACAGACTTCACGTCTGCAATTTAACCCCCTTTTCACCGGGACAGAGACTAGGGGTTTAAATACTGCTTTCAGACCTTCATTGATGCCTGTGCGCGTGCCCTGGATCACCATGAACTTGTGTTGCCACACACGCACACACCAGCCTCCCAGCATCCGACAAGTGAGCGCTTATTTTTTTTTTTCTCCTGCTGCGCACGGTAGGCTCCAGAGCAACTTTACATATTTACATATTTACCCTGGGCTCTATTATGATAGTGTTTATTGTCTATTATTGATAGTCACTGTGAAAACTCTTACTGAAGTGCTTCTCTGGATGTGCCTTTTTATGTAATGATCATGCTTGGCCACTGAAAATGCTTTTTACTCACAAAGCATTGAGTGCCAGAGATTATGACTTGCCTTTCTATGCAATTTGTATTGAATGAGAGACATTTTGGTGCCCATGGGTGTTCACGAGCCTTTATACCAAAGAAAAAGGGCTTTATGAAGTAGCTATATCTACATTATTTTCTTCACCAAAGACACTGATGAACTAATCTTGGCCCCATGTTTACGGGGCAGATTTTTGTGTGTAAACTATCAGCCACAGAGACATTTCTGACCGGATTTCAACGGCTCATTCATGACTTTACCATGAGAATGTATGGCGCAAGGTGGGTTTTCTAAGCACCATCTAGATGTGTCTTATGCCTTTTTCAGCCTTCATGATATGTATATTACCTTTATTTAGTATCATTGCAAATGTCTATCAATTGAGAATGCACACACAACTGGGTGATTCTGCACAGCCTGCTATTATCTGAGTTTGAATGCACACCACACACACCTAAATAAGGTTGGAAAAAACCTGGCAAAGTAGCCTGGCCCACATATTTCCTTGGTGGGCTAAGAAGGGCATATTTTCCTTATAAGTATTTGGTTTGCAAAATGAACCTACAGTGTGGTGCTTTGTTAGAATTCAGGGTTCTCAGCCTGACTACCAAACACACAAACACGATATCTCACATGTGCACTGCTGTGGCAGGCAAATTAATTTGGGTTTCATGATTGTCCTAAAATAAGGTAATGAACAAATCTGCTGTTTAAAGCATGTTTAATTATCGCTTTGGGACGGGGATCGTGATATCCAAGTCTATCACAATATTATCAAAAATTCTTATGCCATCCCCCTTCAACAGTTGAGAATTTGGGATCCTTGAGAAGTGTACAACATGGCCTGGGAGGTTACCTGATACTGCTGTGACCACGATGCATTTCTCCAACAGGGGAAACTTAAATGCTGTGGTCCATGGAACATATCCATCCGTTGCAGTCTGTGGGTCCGACCAGGGGGGGTCTTCTTACATCCCAAGCATGGCAACACTTCATCTGTTAACTTAACATTTTACTCTAGAAAGTGCCCTAGTGAATTAAGGGGTATTCCTTGGCCTTCACCTATTTGATGCGTCCCCCTGACTTGAGACGCCACAAATCATTTTATGATAATTCATTTTCTTGAACTGTGCCTATAAGCCCTTTGGGGAAAAAGGACTGAGAATGTTTTCTGACTGCCCTGCCTAAATTTTTGTCAGGAAAATAGAAAGTCCTTCCATGAGCCATGAAGACCATCTCACCCCAGGAATGACATAGGGGCTCACGCAATGTTCACACTTTTGTACATATACCTTTGATATGTTTTGTTCGTCCCTTACAAGTCCATGACGTTTTCTGGGAAATTTACTGGCATAAATTTCCAGAAATCCGTTCAGGGCCGAGTGTAAGGGAGGACATTTGACTAATTATATATTTATAAATATATATGGCTGCTTTACTAACCACAGGTATGGATCAAAGCCTATAGAGAAAAACCTCATGGCAATCTATATCCCAAGCTATACCCTGTACTATATGGGATATTTCAGGCTATGCCTTGCAAAGTATAAGCCACACAAATTATATATTTAGAGGTAATGATGCTACTAAGCATACATATATATATATATATATATATATTTCATTTATATTATTATTCACACATGTATTCTTTATTCCTACAAACGCTGGTCAAGCCTTTCCGGCTAGAATAGAGAAAGGAACTTCCGCTAATTCAGCAAAAGCAATTATGAATTCAAGGATCCAATTAAGTTCCTAAGCTTTGAGGATCACACACTAGCAATTAACGTGTGTCCAAGGCGTACCAGGGAGGCCTTATCTCAGCGTCTGGTGTTTATAACTGTCAAATGTCCAAGGACATAAGGATGATCCTACCCTCCCTGCCTGTGAGGGGAGGAGATCAAACGTACCAGTTAGAACTTCTAGGCAAGTGTCAGGAATACAAAATAAATGACCAAAGATGTCAATTAGTGTTTGATGCATGTAACAAATGTATATGACGTAAATTCGGATGGGCGGAGGGGAAAAAAGTGCTGGAAAAACCTTATAAAAATATCTCCTTTCGTTTTCTGGGTGGACTTCTCACCACCAAAAAGTGTGGAAGTGCCCTGATTGATCAATCAATAAATTCTTTTCTCGTCTCCTGAGACTCAGACTTGGTCTTTTGCAGCCCATGAAGCGCAGGCACGCTGGCACGGGACCCTCATAAATTTAAATTCCTTACAGGACCAGAGATCTTGGGGGTTCGTTTCTGTTCCTGCGTCCCCACCCCTCAGCACTTCCTGCTCCTATTGGCGTGAGGGGAGGGAGGGGGGAAAAAGGACAAAAGAAGCCTTTACTAACCTGCCGGTGCCAGAAGTTGCCACGAGCGAGCCCCGTTACTTCCTGGTTCCTTCTCAAGGGGCTCTTAAAGGGGCGGGAGGCAAAAAAACAACAGAGAGAAGGTACAAGAAAAGTGCGCTGGGTCGTGCTAAAGTGGGCGGGGTCGCACTTAATTGTCTCCAAACTCCGGAGCTGGTGGGAAAACATTTCTAAGCTCCGGAGCTGGGAGCCATTTGCAGTGCAGCTTAGGGGTCGTGTATTAATTCCAGGACAGATTTATAGAGGGAGATGGGGGTCCTTGAAAGAGCCTGGGCCCAAGCCATTTAGGGCTTTATAGGTTAAAACCAGTACTCCGGATCGTGTTCAGAAACAGATTGGCCGCCAGTGCAGTTGCTCTAATGGGACATGTGGGGTGCGTGATCTGTTTGTTCCCGGTAACCAGCTCCAGTGAGCAACCTGGCTGCCACATTTTGGCGTTTCTAAAATGTTTTCAGAGGCCACCCCACATTGAGCGTGTTATGAGCCAAGATGAAACTGGGGCCTGTGTGAGAGACTGTGGCTGGATCCAACCTCTCAAGAAACAGGGGCAGCTGATGCACCAGTGTTAACTGTGCAAAGGAGCTTCTGGGCACTGCTGATACCCAGGCATGCAGGCATGAGAGATGAATCTCTCCCAAATTAAGAGAGAAGACAGAGACAGCTGGACAATTCATGGGCCAAACACCCTCAAGCAGCACCCATGCTTTGTCTTGCAAGAAATCTTTGCAACATATTAAAACTCCTGTCAAAAAGAATAATTTAACCCAAACCTTTAAACTGTTGGATAACAAAGTTTAACTTGCCACTGCAAGACTCCCAGGTTTTGTTGCTTTTTTTAAAAAGAAACAAAATTAGCAGTTAAAGCTGTTGAAAGACTGTTAGTATAAATAAACAGGCTTGTTTATCAACAGAAAGTGACACAAATAGTTCAGCGCAGACACAACACGCCAAGGAGAGCTTCCCTTTCTAAGGAGATCAAAGGCACTAGAACGAGGAAGAGACTCCCCGCGTGGCAAGTTTGTAAATTTCCTTCAACTGATGTGTCATCATAACACCTTTTAAATTGGGCCTCCCCTTTGCTCCATAAGAAAAGGCAATAGTCTTTTTAAAATAGGAAAAAACACATCAGGAAAAGGTCACTTGGTCCCCAAAACAACACAAATGCAGGAACAGGTGACACTTTTATTAGGCCACTTTTAAAACTGGACAAGCTTTTCCAAAGGCTTCATAAATTTCAGCTCTCACTCCTACTCCAAGAAGACAGAATTCAAGCCAGTAGACCTATTGTGTCACGGCCCTTACTGCTGCCTTCTCCCTCATTACAGGACATGGGGATGTTGCAGTAACATAATAACATAAGAACAGCCTTGCTGGATCAGGCCATCACAGCCCATCCAGTCCAGCATTTTGTCTCACACAGCAGCGCACCATTTGCTTCAGGGTCTTCCCAAGTAGATGTCTTCACCTGCTTACGATTCCCGGCAAATGGCACTGAGAGACCTCCTGCCTCTCTCTCCAACCCGGAGGTTGTCCTTAGGCATCCATCATGATAGCCATGGATACCCTTGTTCTCCATGAACTTGTTCGATCCATTCTTAAAGCTGTCAAGGCTGACATCTGTCACCACGTCTTCTGGCAGGGAGTTCCACAAACCAGTGATCCTCTGGGTGAAAAAGGACTTTCTCTTATTTGTTTGAGATCTAGCACCCAAAAGTTTCATGGAGTGCCCCCTAGTTCTAGTGTTCTCCGATCCTTATCTACTTTGTCCATACCATGTATGATTTTTATAAACTTCAATCAGGTCACCTCTTAGGCGCTGTTGTTCAAGAGTGAAGAGGCCCACCCGTTGCAGCCTCAGATGGTAAGGAAGGCGTTCCAGTCCCCTCATCATTCTGGTTGCCCTCCTCTGTAGTTTTTCCAGTTCCATAATATCCTTTTGGAGGTATGGGGACCAGAACTGGACACAGTACTCCAGGTGGGGCCTCACCATAGATTTATAAGGGTCTCTGTTTCTTGTCCCCGTCTCCCTCACTTTAATTCCCTACTACGAGATGATTGAGCCGCTTTCCGCTCTGAGGGTTTGAGAGAGCCACCAGGGGTGAGAAGGTGCCATGGGGCAGGGCGTGTGGGGAGGAGGGTGCATGAGACACTGGCCTTTGGATCCGAGAAGGATCAGGATGCTTGGGAAGTCCTTGCGGATCAGGCCGGGATCCTTCATCTTTTCCTGATTCCCTGGTGCTTCCCTTTATCCTCCTCCTCCTCCTCTTCCTCTTCCTCAGGCGGTTGTGGCTAGGAGAGATCCTTTTCCCAGCAGAAAAGGGGAAGCCAGCTCAAGTCCATTCCCAGATGTGGAGTCTGACTTCTCTCCCTCCCAGAGCATCCTGAGATGCAGCAGCAGGAGGAGCTGCCATCTCGGCTGGCCACAAAGGGAGGGACCTCTCCGGCCTCCCAGCACCCAAGGAAAAGCTGCCCAGGGCCCTCATGGGGAAATGGGGGGGCAGCCCTCTCAGCAGGAGGGGAGGGGAGGAGAAGGAAGGAGCCCTGAGATGCAGTCCTGGCCAGGAATCCAGGGATGGAGGGTTCATGGGTGGGTCGAAGGAAAGGCCTCCCAGCCAGAAGGTCCGGGGTTCCCTTCTATGGGGGACATGGGGCTCTCAGTGCCCTTGGAAAGAAATGTGTGTGTGAGGGGGAGGAGGCTAGGGTTGAAAGGAAATAGGGGGAAAGCATGCCGGTTGTTCCCCTGGGCCCCTCAGACAACACGGGATGGCTTCATCTGGGTCTTCTCTTTCTGTCCATCTCCTACGAGTGATGGAGACCTTGCTTCACTTCATCTGGGGTCACGTGGTCTCCCTTCGCGCCCACCCCTTTCTCTGTCCTCACGTGGCGAATTTTTAGGACCGATCCATTTGTACCTCAAGATTGGATAGCTGATTTGCAACGTCCGGTTTCAGCTTTCTTTTATTTTTAAAAAATAATTACCTCGGCATATCGATGCATCAATACTCGGCTGTCATTTGCGGCAGAGCAGAATTAATGGTGGCTGTAATGCCACAAGACGGGCCCTTGTTGGGTTACCAAGACCGGGCAAAGAAAGGGCAGGAAGTTAGCCTGTGGTGACTGCCTGGTTTGTTTGCAACCCAAATCCTGGACATTTCCAGTACTTCCAGGTGTGCAATCAATCAATCAATCAATCAATCAATCAATCAATCAATCAGTCAGTCAGTCAGTCAGTCAGTCAGTCAGTCAGTCAGTCAGTCAGTCAATAATAGAGGCATAGCCAGGATTTGGAGCGTCTGGGGAAAAGTTCAATTTTGCACCCTTCCTGCTGTGCCCCCCCCCCGACATCACACCCACCCAGCAACAGGGGCCAAACCCTGCGGGCAGACATGTGTGTGTGTGTGTGTGTGTGTGTGTGTGTGTGTGTGTGTGTGTGTGTGTGTGTGTGCACGCGCACACGCGTGAGCCTTACACCTCTCCCATCAAGGCAAGGAAGAGGAGAAGGAGGAGGGCGCTGTGGCCACCACGCTCCTGCCTGCCTGCCTGCTTTGTCGCTCGCCTGGTGCACGGTGGCAGAGGCAGTGTGTGTGTGTGTGTGGGGGGGTGCCGTCGCCAAGCCTTAGGGGAAAGGAGGACTGCTGGGCAGCGGGAGGGTGCATGGCTTCCTCCTGCTGCTCCCCCTCCAGGCACTCCCAGATTGCTGCACCCGGGGCAGATGTACCCTTCTGCCCCCCCCCCCCCAAATACGCCCCTGCCAATCAATTTACTTCATCTTTTGAACAGACATAATGACAAGGAAGGGTAGAGAATTATGATATGGGCAATGGCCAAGCAGCAGGACAGTAGAAAGGGGCACAGCTTTAAACCCTAAATAGCTTCCCTTTACTTACTGTTTTAATGATTGTAAATCTCTCTTTTTTTTTTTTTTGCATTCTACACCATTAAGACATGACTGACTTACACCCAATCTAAGAGTGGTCTCAAAATGAATGCAATATTGAAGGAGTGTTTTTACCTGTGAGACACACACACACACACACACACACACACACACACACACACACACACACACACACACACACACACACTTTCAGTGGCCCAGCGGGGATGTGAGCTCAGATATCCCGAAGCCTAGCCTGTCCCTCTATCCACTCCACCACACTTGTTGGTGTCCTAAATCTTTTTGTCTCTCTCCCTTTTCAGCACCTTTCCTGATGATGTCTGTGGGCAAGATGACGGAGACTATTACAATTCTCAGCTGCTCAGGTCTGCTCCAGAGCTTAATCGAGCAGCTGTTGAAAAGCTGTCATCCAACGTCTGCTGTGACCCTTGGACTTTACTGCTCTGTTCCAGCCACCACAGAGGGCCCTTTTCCTCATCAGAAGGCTTCCCAGTGTGGATGGCCTTCTGCTCAGACAAACCTGCCTCCCTACCTGTGCAACTGCCGGCTGATCTGAAAGAGGTGTGGCCTGAGAAAGGGGATGGAGCTTCCTTCAGAAGGTGGGTATTAAGGGAGCATCCGCAGGTGTGGGAGAGGTACTGACTCCCATCTGCTTTTGGGGCCCAGAAGCATCAATATGGGATTGTATGTAAGGCTCCTTGTGATCTTAGCCTGGAGTCTGGAGGTTACTTTTGCTCAAACAGGTTTGTTTTCTCTGTGTGTTTGTACCTGAGCCGGACAATGAACCAGGTTCTGGCTGTTAGCTGCTTTTCTGCTTAATTTCTGGACCTTTCCACTGTTACCTAGAATTCTTCTTGGGGGAGGAGAATGACAGGAAGGGAAAAATGTTGAATGCCTTTGCTTTTTGTGCCAAGGCCCTGGAGCAAAAAGTGGAGGGAACAAAGCTCTCCTTGCAATGGATGAGTTGTGAGGGGACCTTAAAGTCCATCTAGTCCAACCTGCTTTCAGGCAGAGATTAAGCCTGATAATGCTACTGATCTCTGCTGCTTTTAAGGCAGAGGATAGGAAGAAGGGAAATGTGTGTGCAGTTAAGTGGGAACAGCTACCCGGGTGCTGTAAGCAAGTAGATTAAGTTTATCCTTAATTCTTTTATTCTGCTTGACCCTTGCCTTTAAGATAGGCTTTGTAGTTAAAAGCCTGCACTGTGTCCTAAAATCATCTTCTCTACAAAGCACCCCCTCCCTTTTGACCTTTGAAACAGCTTACCTGTGGAAAGCCCCTGAGATGGAAGAATTCCAATCATGGATTCATCACACAGTACAGCTCCAGATACTGGGAAACTTCTGTAGAGCTAGGCATCAAGAAGGAGAGCCAGTGGAAGGACTGAAATTCCTGTTTTGGGAAAGCTAAATGACTCTCTGCATGTAACTTGGGTATTTGGGAGCCATAAAAAGTCTGCAGTAGCCATGAATGTTGTCCCAGGGAGTTGACGGGGACATCTTGCATATACACAGTCTCCGCTACCCCTGTAGCAACCCCCCCCCCCCATATGAGCGGCAGCTTCTCTTGAGCAGGGTCAGTTCTGGGGAGGCAGGTAAAAGAGCTCTTTAGTTATATCAGGCATGTCTAAACTTCGGCTCTCCTCATGTTTTGGGCCACAATTCCCAGAATTCTAAGCTTAGATTGCCAGTGGCAAAGGACTGTGGTAGTTGTAGTCCAAAGCATCTGGTGGGCTGAAGTTTGGACATGCCTGACTTGTATTCTTGGTCCCTGGGATAGAATCCAGCTGTTTTGGAGCTCCAGGCTGGCCTTCTGAGATTCCCAGGGGGAACAGATTTTCTCTAATGACACCCAGGCAGGGTGTTTTCACTCCATCTGAAAACATTAACATGCATAAAAAGGGCTCATTCCCTGGCAGGGAGTGCTTTTAGCTTTAGATTTTCATAGGCTTGCTTTTTCTCCAAGCAGCCACGAAGGAGTTCAGAACAGTCTAATTCTACTTACTATTTACTGTTGTTTTTTTCCTCCTGGTAGCTGGACCAGAGCATGGCAGGGGTCACCCACACTCCTCATTGATTTGAAAGGAGCCATTTCACAAAGGGGAAGCCCTTTCCTTCTGAAACTGAGGAAACCAAAGGATTGAGAAAGGAAGACTGTATCCCTGTGGGGTGGCAGCAGTTTTCCTGGAAGGAGTTGTGGGCCTGGCTTGGATTGGGCTTGGCAAGAGGCACCAAGTGGAAAATACAGTACAGTAGGACCCCGGTATCCGCTGGGGATTGGTTCCAGGCCTTCCCGTGGATAATGAAAACAGTGTATAAGAGAGAACGCCTGCCCACCCACACCCAAACTGCTGTTTCCTGACAGTAGTTTGCTTTATGACTGCTGTTTTGAGACAGTAGCTTGCTTTATGGCCACTGTTTGTGACAGTAGCTTGCTTTACAGCTTGTGGCTGCTGAATTATTTAATTATTTCCTCTGCCAACTGTGGATAACTGAATCAGTGGATAATGGATCAGTGAATACGGGGGTCCTACTGTACCTCTTTCTCTCTTTTACTGCAAAGGAAGTGAGGCATGGCTAATAATAAAAAATGCTAAACTTTGAAATGCAGAGCCGGAAGGGACCAGCTAGTCCAAACCCTGTCAAGGAAGCCCAGCGGGGGAATCGAACCCCTAACCTCTCTAGTTCCTCAGTCAGAGATCTAAACCCCGGAGTTATCCACCAGTTAAATAATCTTGGAACTGCAGAAATGGGAGGGACCCTCTGGATCACTGAGTCTAGCACCTATGAAGGAGGCCGAGGGGAGAATTGAACTCCCAACCTCCAGCCCTGCAGCCAGATATCTAAACCTCTGAGATAGCCAGTGGCTGGCAATCCTAATGTCACAAAGAAGACTTCGTTTAGCTGAGGAGCCGGCAAACTGAAGGGCTGAGTCCTCTCTCATTCCCCTTTTGCTGGGATCTAATACTCTGTTTCCCTGTTAACCACCCCAGGTAGTGCAGCTTCCACTGGGGGTGGCGGTTTAGAATTAATTAATTAATTAATTAATTAATTAATTAATTAATTAATTAATTAATTATCTTTTAAAAGGGGGGTGCTGCTTGAAGGAATTTCTGCTGCTCCTGACAGGGTCTGGCTTCCCCCTCCTTTAGGGCAGTCCTCCCCTATTCTCTACGAATGCAACCGGACCAGCATCCATCTTGTCGTCAAGACTGACCCTTGGGGCACGGGTCTTCTGCTGAACCCACAACGCCTGCACTTGGGGACCTGCTTCGCTTCCTCGGAGAACCCCCGCCAGGGCCTTGTCCACTTCCAGTACTCCTTCAAAGAGTGTGGCTTTGCACGGCTGGTGAGTGTGCCAGGGAGGAGATAGGAGCCCAGCTCCCAGGCACCCCTTTATGCGGTACATAAAGTGTGTTCTGCTTATATACCACCCCATAGCACTTCAAGTAGTCTCTGGGTGGTTTACAGTTTAATTACAGTATGCAGGCTACACAATGCCCCCCCCAGCAAGATGGGTACTCATTTTACCGACCTCAGAAGGATGGTAGGCTGAGTAAACCTTGAGCCAGCTACTGGGGACTGCACCCCCAGGTGGTGAGCACCATTTTAGTTGCAGGACAAGCATTCAACCACTGCGCCATTTGTTGACATCCTTCATTTCGAGTGCCCAGATCTGTTTTATGTTGGCGTAATTATGCAAAGCAGGGCAAGGCAAAGCCGGCTGCTTATCGGCCTGTTGACATTCTAAAAATCAAGTTCATATGGTGTTCCCAAATGTTAAAGTATCTTTAAAAATGTTTCTGTGGTCATATGATGTTCGGAGAGAGAAGTGATTACTGATTCACCTATCCATGGTCTGAAAATATTTAAAATAGTACAAGAAAAAATCCAGAAAAACTGTTTTCCCATGTATTAATGGAACTGGCTACTAATGGGAGGCAGAGACCATGCTATGGATACTTGTTAGTGACAAATATCTATCTAGCATGGTGTTTGTTGGCCAGGTCTGGTCATGCATGTGAAAATACTGTATATTTTTTTCAGGTTTTTTTTTCTTATACCATTCTCTCTCTATATAGATATAGATATAGGGCCTTTTTACACGACCCCTAAGATCCGCTGGCCCCTTAAATTCGGACCAGAGATCTTAGGGGGTTGTCACTCTTCGTGCGTCTCCACCCCTCCGTACTTCCTGGCTGCCGGCTGCGTGAGGGGAGGGAGGAAAAAAAAAGGGACAGAAGAATAAAGCCTTACCTTCCGGTGTTGGTGGACGCTGGTGCCGGGGGAGCCCCGGTCACTTCCTGGTTCCTCTTAAAGGGGCAGGAGGCAAAAAAAAAAAAAAGCGAGGAGAGCCCAGCACATCCGCATCAAATATTTTTCACCTCCCAAGAGCAGGTACAAGAAAAGTGCGCTGGGTCGCACTTAGGTGGGCGGGGTCGCACTTAATTGTCTGCAAACTCTGGAGCTGGTGGGGAAACATTTTTAAGCTCCGGAGCTTGCAGCCATTTGCAGCAGAGCTTAGGGGTCGTGTATAAACGCCCATAGATATAGATGTAGATATAGATATAGATATGTGTGTATACTGTGTGTGTTCGGGTTTCTTCCCGTGTAGAAATCTGGTTGTTTTGGCGACGTTTCGACGAGGTCTCACTCGTCATCTTCAGGCTGGTGTTCTGGCTTCTTTCTTCTTGAAGCAAAGCGTGATCTCAGTTGAAGTCCTTCTATAAATACTGCTGGGGGTGTGTGGTTTGCTTGCTCTGTTGCTGATTGTAGGTTCCTTTGTTCCTTTGTTCTTTTGTGATCTGCTGTGTGGCTGAGGCGATCGTTAAGGGATTAACTGCTGGTGGCTGTTTAGATGGCTGTTTAGATGCTGGTGGGTTAGATGGCTGGTGGGTTCTGGCAGTATCCTGGGCTTTGGTGGAGTGGGGTCCTGTGTCTTGTGAATTCATTTTGGTCTGGCTACGTGTCTGTGGTCTCCCAATGTTTTTTTGGGGTGTGTGAGTGTGCTCCATGTGGTGACTGGAGTGGGGTGCCGCAGTAGATGGTGCAGTCGTGGTTTTGTTATTGGATGGTGGTTTCGTTTCATCTGTGGGAAGGGTCTGGGTTTGTGTTTGGTGTGGATGGAAGGTGGTGGCATCTTGTGTCCTTTTGGACCTGGTGTCAGTCTTTGTGACAGAGGCTCGTCTGTTGACCAGGGCTAGTTTCCAGATGTCAGGCAAGCGGGAGGTGTCATCACGTTTATTCATGTTGTTTGGGTGTTTCTCTATTTCAATGGCTTCCATGATTATTCGACTGTTGAAGTGTTCAGTTTTGGAGATGAGTTTGGTTCTTTCAAAGTCAATTTCATGACCTGTTGTTTTTATGTGCTGGAAGAGAGAGGAAGATTTTTCTTCTTTTTTGACTGCGTTCTTGTGTTCTGCGATGCGTGCGCTTATTCTCCTGTTTGTCTGTCCGATGTATGTGGCTGGACAGACTTTGCATGGTATTTCGTAGACTCCTTGGTTTTCTAGCTCAATCTTGTCTTTGGGGTTTCTTAAAATGTTGGCTATTTTTTGGTCGGTGCAAAAGGCTGTCTTGATATTGTGTTTGTGGAGAATTTTGCTGATTTTGTCTGTGGTGCCTTTGATGTAAGGGAGGAGGGCGGTGCCGTTGTTCTCTTCTGTTTCTTGGTTCTTGGGGGGTGTTTCCTTTTGGATTAGTTTGGTGATGGTGTTTTTTTGGAATCCGTTCGCAATTAAAACATTCGAGAGAGTGTGTAATTCAGTTTTTAGGTGGTCTTTGTCAGCGAGGCGTTTGGTTCTGGAGATGAGGGTTTTTGCTAATCTGTGCAGGGTGGTGGTGTGATTGTGCATTTAAGTAGCGGTTTGTATGTGTTTTTTTTTCTGGTAGATGGTATGTCCTAAGGAGCCGTCGGGTTTTTTGTAGATTAGGACGTCCAGGAAGGGAAGTTGGTTGTTGGCTTCTATTTCCATAGTGAATTGTATTTTGGGGTGTAGGCTGTTGAGATGTGTGAGGAAGTTGTTCAGTTTATCTTTCCCGTGTGGCCAGATAACAAAGGTGTCGTCAACATATCTGAGCCAGAGTTTGGGTTTATGTTCGGACTTCTGTAACGTTGGTTTCAAAGTGTTCCATATATAGGTTTGCGATGACCGGTGAGAGGGTGATCCCATGGGTGCTCCTTCTATCTGTTTGTATCTTTGTCCATTGTGGATGAAGTATGTGTTGGTTAGGCAGTGGTTGGTCAGATCTAGGATGTGCTTGGGGGTTGTATTTGTTGTGGATAGCTGTCAAGGCTTCTTGAATGGGCACTTGTGTGAAGAGCGAAACAACATCGAAGCTCACGAGTAGGTCATTGGGTTGTAGGTCTTGTTTCTTTATAATTTCTATGAAGTGGAACGAGTTTTGTACGTATGAAGTGATGGATTCTGCATAGGGCTGGAGTTGTTTGGCAAGAAATTTGGCGAGGTTTTGTAGAGGTGAGCCTATGGAGCTGACTATGGGTCTGAGAGGTGTTCCTTCTTTGTGAATCTTGGGGAGGCCGTAGAGCTTGGGGCATCTGGATGATTTCTCTCTGGGGATGATGCTTGGCTTGATTTCTTCACTTAAGATATATATATATATACACACACACACACACACACACACACACACACACACACACACACACACACACACACACACACACACACACACACGCGCACACACACACACACACACACACACACACACACACACACACACAGAGAGAGAGTTTGTTATAATCCATGGTTTTCACTATCCACAGGGGGCAGAGTGGATATGGGGCTGGGGGGTCCTGCTGTACTCTCTTTCTCTCTGATATAGAATTTAAAACACTTTCTAGAGACAATAGTTTACAATCAATGATGCAGGCCACAGATCCCCACCCTCTGTGAGCTGGGTGCTCAGTTTACCCACCTCAGAAGAATGGAAGGCTGGGCCAGCAACCGGAGCCCATCGGGATGGGGAGGGATATGGGTTTCCTGTGCCCTCTCATTGTCAGTCCAGTGGTCCATGACTAATGAGAAGAGCTGCCATCCAAAGGCCCTAAAAGGAGCATAGTAGCCGGATTGCGCTTCTGTCTTCAAAGCTGCCATGTTCCTGACATTCACCATTGCAATTTGTATCTGGTTTTCTTGCAGACTTCAGGCAAAATGGTTGAGTACTCCTCCAACCTCGTCTACCAGCCTCCGTCCAGCCCCGGCAGATTCTACGCCCACCCTTTCTCAGAGAGAATAAACTGTACGGATTACCAGTAAGCATTGTCGGAAGGCTCTGAGACGGATTCCCAGTTGCCACAGGATGTGGTGATGGCATCTGGCCTGGATGCCTTCAAAAGGGGATTGGGCAGATTCCTGGAGGAAAAGTCCATCCCAGGTTACAAACCATGATGGAGATGTGTCATCTCCAGGCTTAAAACCAGTGGACTTCAAGGGCCAGATGCAGGGGAGTGGTATCAGGAGACAGATACTTAGGGCCTTTTCACACGACCCCTAAACTCCGCCGCAAATGGCTCCCAGCTCCGGAGCTTAAAATTGTTTCCCCACCAGCTCCGGAGTTTACAGATAATTAAGTGCGACCACGCCCACCTAAGCGCGCCCCAGCGCACTTTTCAGGTACCTGCTCTCTGGAGGTGAAAATTCCTGATGCGGATATAACGTAGTGACTGCCCGGCTCTCCTTGCTTCTGTTTGTTCTTTTTTTGCCCCCCGCCCCTTTAAGAGATCTGAATGCAGTGCCGGGACGGCAGAACAGAGGTGAGCGGCATTCTTTTCTTCCTTTTTTTCTCCCTCCCCTCACGCAGCCAGCAGCCAGGAGTGTGGAGGGGGTGGGAACGGAGGAACAGCAACAAACCCTTAAGATCTCTGGTCCGAATTTAAGTGGCCAGCAGATCTTAGGGGTCGTGTGAAAAGGCCCTTAGTCTTCTGCACTCCCAGACACATCTGGTGGGGCCACTGTGAGATACAGGAAGCTGGACTAGATGGGCCTTTGGCCTGATCCAGTATGGCTCTTCTTATGTTCTTATGGCAAAGGTGTTTGGTTCCCACTCAGAGTTCCCCTAACGGGTGGGAAAGGGGTTCTCCTCCCACCAGGGTCTTGTGACCCCCTGCCCCCATCCGTTACAAATAAATTTCCTTCATTTTTTGGCTGGACACTGGCAGGCGAGAACATGCCCCCTTCCTCACTTTACTAGCTCATAAAGATATGGCTTTGAGGGAAATCATGGGAGGAATATGATAGGGTCTACCCCACCCCCCGGAAAGCTGAGCCTCTCATCTGCTTTGCACCCATGGTTGATGGTATGGAAAACATGGGGTTGATCCATTTGGGAGGGAAAATGAGTTTTGCTCTAATGCAGTGATGGCCAAACTTCAGCCCTCCACATGTTTTGGACCACGACTCCCACAAGTCCTTTGTCATTGGCAACACAGGCTTGGAATTCTGGGAGTTGTGGTCCAAAACATCTGGAATGCCAAAGTTTGGCCACCACTGCTCTAATGAAAACAAAAGAAGCTACTATAAGCATTGGCCTAATGTTTTAAGTTTCCACCCATCCCAAAGAGTTCTCTGGAGCCTCAAATGTTCCAGGTGGATAGCTAAATCAGAACCAACAGAAAGAATTTAAAATGCTGCATCTATAAACTTTTGCTGGCAATTGCAATGTACAGTAAATGCCTTCTAACATGAGTACCAAACATTCTTATGGCAGAGGCTCTGCCTGCAGGGAAGATATTCAGCAGTTGGTTCTCCCTTTGGGTCTGACCCTCTTGTCCCACCTTCTAGGGCACAGCGGACGATTCCGGCACAAGTGGCATCGGTCGCTGGCCAGCTGTCAACTTCCAGTGGGCTGCTGTTCACAGGGACCCTCATGAACGGTAAGCAACACCCACCTCCTGGTGCAGAACATGGAATGGATTTCTTATTAGGCGTGAATGCCTCCCAACCTTGATCGAGGTCCATTTGAAGGCTGCCAGAAGACAATCCCCTTACCTGAAAGCCGCCTCCGCTAGAAGGCTGCCCTACCCAACCCGATTTAATGACTGGATGGCCCTTGAAGTCTCTTCCAACTCAATGTGTCTGTGAAGATTCTCAGTCATCCAGGTGAGTTTATCTGGAAGTCCAGTTGCCTTTATTTTCATCCCTTTCGGTTTTTTTACAAAAAAAACTTCATGTCACATCTTGTCATGAAACAAGGCAAGCCGTGAAGTACACGGTCCCATTAACAACTGTCACGAAAGGCAATCTTCTGCTTGGACTTGCACGAGTGCTGTGGATCGTATTTTGAATAGACGACGGAAACAGGGAAACAAGGCCGTAAACAGGGACAAAAGGGACTAAACAGGAACAAAACCACGTGATTGCGACCAACGCTGTCACGGTACAAAACTAGTTGCAGAACAAGGTAGGATGTGAAGTAACCACTATGAGAAGGAGAGAGATCTGGGAGCCACAGGGGGCAGGACCTGGACAAGAGATGGAGCAGGTGCCGAGATTACTTGGACAGCCTCTTTCTGATTTGGTAGAAAGTCCCAGAGCTCAGGATAGGGAAGGCAAATGCAGAAGGCTCTGGGTGCAAACTCCATAATGTTGCAAGTAGGATTGGTCTGCTTTGGTTCTATTCCGGTATATATAACTGCTAGAACTGAACCTCTTGCAAGCAAGCAAATATAGGATATAAATACAGTGGTACCTTGTATAAAGGAATTAATTCATTCCAAATGAAATTCTGTTAAGCAAATTTTCCTTTATACAAATTTCCTAGAGGAATCGCGACCATTTTTATGTTGTACGGATTCACCCCACAGGCGATTGATTCTGTTAAGCAAATTTTCCCTATCTCCAGAATTTTTTATGTTGTACAGATTTCATGTTATACAAACCGTTTGTTATACGATGGCACTGCTGGTATGTTATATCATTTAGGGCAAAATTGAAAACTTCCTCCCAGAAGTAGAGGAACTTCATTTTCCTTATTTATTTTCATTGTTTTCTTAAGGAATGGGATTTGAACAGGTTCACTTGAGGTCTGTATGCAAATGGAGGCAAAGATCACACCAAACTGCACGTTGGACCTCTGTACGACCTCAGGCAACCCAGCCCTGTGGGCACGGTGGGGGAAGACATTCTAAACATGATTCTTGGTTGCATCAACAGGACCATAGTGTCCAGATCAAGGGAGGTGATAGTACCACTCTATTCTGCTCTGGTCAGACCCCACCTGGAGTCCTGTGTCCAGTTCTATGCACCACAATTTAAAAAGGATGTTGATAACCTTGAGCGAGTGCAGAGGAGGGCGACCAGGATGGTTGAGTGTCTGGAAGAAATGTCTTACAAGGAATGGCTTAGGGAGCTGGGAATGGTTAGCCTTTCAAAAAGAAGACTGAGAGGGGATATTACAGCTATGTTTAAATATTTGAAAGGATGTCACATTGAAGAAGGGACTGGTTTGTTTTCCATGGCTTCGGAGACTAGGACTCAAGGCAATGGTTTCAAACTACAGGAAAAGAGATTCCACTTGAACATTAGGAAGAACTTCATGATGGTTAGAGGTGTTCGGCACTGGAATATGCAGCCACAAAGGAGGGTGGTGGAGTCCCCTCCTTTGGAGATTTTAAAGCAGAGGCTGGATGGCCATCTGTTGGGAGTAGTTTTATTGGACTTCCTGCTTGGCAGGGGGTTGGACTGGATGGCCATTGAGGTCTCTTCCAACTCTTGGATTCTATGATTCTAAACCATTCGCTTCTGCTTCTTTGCAGACGATTTCAGCGCCCCGTCAGACTCGAACGTGTTTTTCTTGGGCTCCCAGATCCACATTGAGTTTGCCGTGAAGAGTTTTCTGCACCAACGTTTGCGGCTTTTTGTGGACGAATGTGTCGCCGCTGCCACTCCCGAGCTGCATGCCTCTCCCAGGAATTACACCGTTATTGCAAACCACGGGTAACGGTGGAGTGGAGGCTTCTGTCTGACCGATGGTGGTGTACTTGCAGTGCCCGGAACAACGTCACTGCAGACAACAGGGGCAGTGCGGTCTAGTGGTTAGAGTGTGAGGATAAGACAGTGGTGGCGAACCTTTGGCATTCCAGATGTTTTGGACCACAACTCCCACAGTCCTTGGTCGTTGTCAGTCTAGGCTCAGAAATCTGGGAGTTGAGGTCCAAAACGTGCGGATGGTTTGCCACCACTGGGCTAGGAGGAGGCCCTGCTTACTCACCTGGGTCAGGGGTGACTTCAGACTAGTTATGCTCTCTTAACCTGACCCACCTCATAGGGGTGTTGTAAGGATAAAGCAGGGAGGAGCAGAGGAATACATGTCAGTTTGAGCTCGCTGGACAGGAGGGATGGAACCCTAGCCAGGGTATGGCTGAGCTCTGCTTTACGTAAGAACATAAGAAGAGCCCTGCTGGATCAGGCCAGAGGCCCATCTAGTCCAGCTTCCTGTATCTCACAGTGGCCCCACCAGATGGGTCTGGGACCGCACGAGACTAGATCTCTGTCTCCTGATAGCACTCCCCTGCATCTGGTCCTTGAGGTACCCTGGTTTTTGTCACCTGTGATGGACTTTTCCTCCAGGAATCTGTCCAATCCCCTTTGGAAGGCATCCAGGCCAGATGCCATCACTACATCCTGTAGCAGGGAGTTCCACAGACTAACAACGCGCTGGGTGAAAAAAATATTTTCTTTTGTCTGTTCTTACTCTCCCAGCCCTCAGTTTGAGTGTATGTCCCCTAGTTCTGGTATTTTGTCAGAGGGAGAAGAGCATCCCTCTATCCACTTTACTCATGACCTGCATGATTTTGTACGTCTCAGTCATATCCCCCCTCAGGCGCCTTTTTTCCAGACTAAACTGCCCCAAATGCTTTAGCCTTTCCTCATAAGGGAGGTGCCCCACCCCAGGAATCTGCCTTTTGCCTTCTCATCAGCCACAAAAGCACAAGATCCCTTTCACGACCTGCTACGACCGCTTGGATTCTTCTGTCTATGGGCAGAAGCCATTGACAAAAGTCTGCAAACTCCAGAGATTTTCTCAAATCAGTGGTTTTCTCAAAGCTGTGTTTTAATCCCAGATGTCTGATCCTTTCCTTTTCCTTCGGGGCAGGTGCCTGTTGGACAGCAGGGTCGCAGAGTCTAGCTTCCTCCCTCGGAGATCTCCGGACGTGATCCAGCTCTCTTTGCAAGCCTTCAAATTTGTGGGTGTGGACTCCAATGTGAGTAGATGAGCCATGAGGATTCGCTCCAGCGTTTCCTGGGTTGCCGTGACTGGAGTCCTTACGTGCTTCTATAAGTCCATGATTTATGTACTCTATTCTCTTGCTTTGAGACGTTTTCAGCAGCCTTGTGATTTAGGAACTTGCTAGTTGGAAACCCTCTTCAGCGTTGAAAGTGCCTCTTCCATCGGTCCCATCCCCTTTTAAAGGCATCTAGGCCAAATGCCATCACCACATCCTCCTGCAAGGAGTCCCACAGATTAATAATCAAAAGACCAGACAGGCACTGCAATCCACCCGTGGTAGTTCTCCTGGGAAAGTCAAATCTGCATATGAAGGGAAAGACATTGAGTTGTTTGGCAGTGGAAGATGCTGCCACAAAGGGTGGCAGAGTCTCCTTCTTTGGAGATTTTAAAGCAGAGGCTGGATGACCATCTGTCGGGAGTCCTGTGATGGGGGTTCCTGCATGGCTGGAGGTTGGACTGGATGGCCCTTGAGGTCTCTTCCAACTCTAGGATTCTATGATTATCCCAGGCAGGTGGTTTTCCTTCCAAGCACAATCTGACTTGCAAATGACGTCTGTGCTTACCTCTCCCGAGGACCAATTGCAAAATGCAAGCAAGAAGATTTTCGGAATGCACCCCCAGCCAGTCCTGTGCCAAGACCTCAGACAACCAGGCACCTTTTGTCACTTTGGGGTGTTCAGCTTCCAAGGAGATGCTCTCTGCCTCTCTGGGTTTGGGTCCTAGTGCAGCTGTTTCCAGAGCATCCCTGTGGATTGGTTGGGGAGGGAGCATTTATGACTACTTTAGTAAATGAAGAGCCTCGTGGCGCAGTGGTTAAGATGCCTGTATTGCAGCTATAACTGTGCTCACAACATGGGGTTCAATCCCAGGTAGCCGGCTCAAGGTTCACTCACCCGTCCATCCTTCTAAGGTTGGTAAAATGTGTACCTAGCTTGCTGTGAGTGAGGGAGCAATGTGTAGCCCCCATAATTAAATCATAAACTGCCCAGGGAGTGTGTGAAGTGCAATGGGGTGGCATAGAAGCAGCAAACTTTGTTTTTTGCTTTCACGATTTCAATTTTGAATGTAGTCCAGATACAGCAGGAGTGGGGAGATAATCACCCTCTAGTTTTGGTTGGTCTGAAATGACTGTCATCCTACGCCACTGGCTGTGTGCCACTGAAGTCTGATGGGATCCGTAGTCCCTCAGATTCTCTGGAGGCTGCCACATGACCTAATTTTGGTGTCATTAAAACAGCGCTGCTAGGAAATTAAGAACGTGTGTGGTTTCCATCTTTTAAGCTGCTACGGGCTTCATTGATGTTTTTGTCTTCCAGATCTACCTTCACTGCCAGGTTCTCATCTGGGATCCTGAAATCCTCACCGATCCCACAAGGAAGGCCTGCTCATACCATAAGGACAGTAACCGGTAAGGACTTGCGGACATCCTTTTCTGGAGAAGAAACTTAAACTATCCTCACCAAGGAGGAAGGGGAAAACCCATGCAGTCTCCTCCTAGGGCACCCACCAGCTACCTATCATGAAATGAAGATGCTTTTTTTTTCTTTTTTGAGAGGGGGATCCATGTGGATGCAAAAGAGTGATGGCTTCATTTCCGGAAGGCTTGGGGCATTCTTCCTGCAACTGGCTGTGTGTGGAGGAAGCCCCAGGATCCAAAAAGGATCCTATTTTTTTTCTTTCCTGTTTTTTATAATTTGTTCCTTTGTCTTGTTGTTCACCGCCCAGAGTCACCTTCAGGCTAGATGGGCGGTATATAAATCGCAAACGAATGAATGCATGAATGTCTATCCTCTTTAGATGGGAGAACCTGGACGATCCTTCCAGCTCGGTGTGCCGTTGCTGCGACTCCCGATGCCAAGGGGCTCCATCTCGCCTCCGGAGGCAGCTCAGAGGAGGTATTCTCTCTTCACGGGCATTCAGCCGTAAAGCTCCTGTAGCAAAACCCTAAAACAGAGAAAAAGGGCAGAAAGGAAGGTAGCTGTTGTGATTCTTGTGAGCAAATGGCTCCAAGTCATTTTCACCTCTGCTGGGGGGGCTCCATCTTCTGTAAACAGATACAGTAGTTCCTGAGCCATCAAGTTCTCTGTGACCCTAGTCAGGTTTCCCAAAGGTATGATTTGAACTCATCTCTTGGAGCCGCTGGCCTACATTATACCTTGGGAGTCCTCTTTTCATCTCCACTGGGCTGGATACCACCCCGTCTGTTCAGGCACCGGGTCACCCAAGGCTTCAGAAAGATGGCAACGCCCCCGGCTGCTTCCTTTCAATTTGGCCCCAGCCCACTTGCAGCCTAGTCCAGGGTCTTAGAACAACAACTCCCATCAGCCACAGTCTGCTGCACAAGTGGTGGCAGGCTGATGGAAGCAGCAGTCTGCAACATCTGGAAGGCTACCAATTGCCCGTTCCTGGAGGAGTCAAACCCTGATCATTTGACCTTCTGCTTTCGAGGGCTGTGCCCGGCCCCTGAGTTCGAATCCCAGCCCAGAGCTTTATTTATTTATTTATTTTAGAGTATTTTACCCCGCTTTTCTCTTCTTGTCGGCACGACGGGCAGAATACGGACCTTGAGACCTGTTAGATAGATGCAGCTCCCACCAGCCCCATGGAGAGTCGCAACTGGTGCTGAGGGAGGCTGTGAGATGCCGACCAGCCAAGCTTGGATTTATGGCTCATCCTTCCTTAAGCTAATGAGGTCTAGGGACATGTTTGCAAGGAGCTGAAAACTCAAGAGCATCAAAGCATACAGGAGATTCCAGGCTGGCCCAGAAAAAAAAAACAGCCTGGCTGTGCAAAGCCATTTTGATTCTTCATTTGTATTAGAGCATTGCAGAGTTTAAAATTATGAATGTGTATGAAATAGAAGTAAAGTTGAAAGCAAATTAAAATCTCAAGATAATTCAACTACTTTTAATGAGAAACAGGCTACATCAATAGTATTATCTTGTCCACTTCCTAGATCATCTTTTGTATACCTGGTGGGGCATAAACTGCATACCTAAAAAAATTAATAGCAAGAAGTCTTAACGCCTGGCAAAACTTGAGATTTCTTGTTATTGTTGTGTGCATCAAGTCACCTCTGACTCACGGCGACCCTATGAATTGGCAATCTTGAAAATGTCCTAACCTCAGCAGCCTTACTCAGCTCTTGAAAACCCAACCCTGTGGGTTCCTTTAGGGAGTCAATGCATCTCATACAGTACTTGGTCTTCCTCTTTTCCTGCCACCTTCCCCAGCACGAGGGTCTGCTCCAGAGAATTGTGCCTTCTTGCCACCGGCCTCAAGCAGGACACCTTCGGTCTCAAGATTTTTGCTTTCGGAGAAGGCTTAGGCTCAGTGTGACCCCCCTTTCTTCTCCCCTTCCGATCAAGGCAACATTGACCCTTGTCTCCTTTCAGGTTCTCCAGCAGACACCGGGCTGCTGCAGTCGAACAAGGTGGTGCGTCATTTGGTGATTCGGGAACCTGCCGAAAACGCGGCCAGAGACCAACAGGATTCCAACAGTTCCTTGGCTGTCAGGAGACACCAAGGGAAAGTGAGTCAGAACCCAAGGGCGGAAGCCATTATTTAGAGTTATGGGGTGCAAAAACTAAACAGCCATTTGTGGTGCCAATTTTGAAAATGAGGGCACTTGAAAGGAATACGGCTGCCTTCCCAACCGAGGGTTGAGGCGCTTGAGTGTATCTTTCTGCCCTAAGGCGGGGTGGTGGTGGTGTCCTGTCTTATTCCCCCACCCCACCCCCTCCAGATGTCAGGGGTATCAGGAAGCAGCTTCAGCTAGCATTGGGTAAGGGCGTAGCATCTGGGGAGGTGGTGCCCCCCAGACATCTGGAGAGTTTTAGGCAGGACAAGCACTGGACAATCTGGGGTGGGGGGCTTTTCTGCAGCCTGTCTGTGGCCCAACTGGTGGAGCAGCTGCCCTTGGGGCTGGGATTGCTTTACTGAGGACCCCTTGAGGTGGGTGAACAGGGGAAGATGCAGAATAGGTAGGAGCAGTTAAGGGCAAAGGCATGGCAAAAAAAATACCCATTTTGGAGTCCCGGCGACAGCATCCATGCACAGCTGAAAGGGAGGTCCCGGTGGTGCTAAGAACCCCCTGCATCTGCAGACGAGGCACGGAGGAGCAGACCCCTTGGAATTAGCCTCACTCCGAGGTGGGCTAGAGCCCAATGTGGCCTGAATCTGCCCAGGAAGCCAAAACAGATCTGTTCAACTGGAAGGACCCGAATTCCAGGACGATTTGAGTTGACCGGTTTTCACAAACGTAGTAGATCATTTAGTCCCCGTTTTCCTCTCCGCCTTGGTCTCCCACCTGCATTGTGGCAGAGAGGAACATGGAGTTAATTTTATGTGGTTAACCATGTGTTGCAGGCTTATGATAATCATGTAATTATATCACCAAAGTATAATGAGATGAAGCGTTTTGTCACCTGAAGGCACTGTATAGAGAGGACTTTCTGTCTCTCATTTCTCTCTCTCATTCTCTCTCTCTGTGTGTGTATGTGGTGTGTGTTGATCTCTCTCCTGGCAGGCGTTGAGCACAAGATGATGCCACCCCAGCTTGGTGATCTGTTCCTGGATGGGCTGCCCCTTGCTGTGCTCTCTTTGGACGTTTGCTTCTACAACAGTCATCACCAGTGTCTCTGTCGCCTGCACCACAGAGGAACTGGGGCCTGGTGACTGCCGATGAGGAAGGCTTCAGATGTATCAGTGCTGATGTGGAATAAACTTAATAAAAGTCATCACAACCCCCAAACACACTGTAATGGCAACTGGCCACTTTCTTCACCACTGGGATGAGCAGAACTGTTTTAAAATTAATTTTGATAACTTTTAAAACTTAAAACGCACCAGTAAAATGCAACACATAACTACATATAACATCCCCACACAAACTACATGTAAAAATGACACAAAGACTGTGGGCGTTTATACACGACCCCTAAGCTCCGCCGCAAATGGCTGCAAGGTCCGGACCTTAAAAATGTTTACCCACCAGCTCCGGACTTTGCAGACATTTAAGTGCGACCCCGCCCACTTAGCGCGACCAAACTGCACTTTTCTTGTACCTGCTTTGTGGATGTGACAAATATTTGATCCGGTGTAAGGATAGTGAGTGTGGGGCTCTCCCGGCTTCTGTTTGTTCTTTTTTGCGCCCCGCCCCTTTAAGAGATCTGAATGCTGCCGGGAACAAAACGGAGGTAAACCGGCATTCTTTTCTTTCTTTTTTCTCCCTCCCTCAGGCAGCCAGAAACCAGGAAGTGCGGAGGGGGATGGGGACAGAGGAAGAGCGAGGAACCCCTAAGATCTCTGGTCCGAATTTAAGTGGCCAGCGGATCTTAGGGGTCATGTAAAAAGGCCCTTAGGCGGTTACTTCACGTCCTGTTCATCCCTCCTTGATGTCCCACTTGGGACCGGTACAAAAAAAACTTACTTCACGTCTATAGCGTGACAGCAAAAAGTTGTCTCAACCATGGCCCCGGAACCAGGAACAGGAACGTGATAAGCCGTACCTGCCCTTGGGCTGGGGAATTCTCTTGTCCCAGTTTGTTCCTGTTCCGAGACAAGAGACCATGTGGTAACAACTGTCATGCAACAACCAGTGTTCACCTACTGGTCAGCGGCTGAAACGGCATTCAACATTAGTTTCCCTGTGGGAAACACCATGCAGCAAAAATGTTTATTAAAGAAAGTACTGAAAATTCTGTAGCATTGACATGTAAATCCCGGAAGACCAGTAAATTGAAATATCGAAAAAGTTTTATTTATGACGATATTTTAAAAAAAGGGTTAAGAAAGCAAGACAAATTCAGAATTTGTCACAGAACAAGACTGTGAAGTAACAATTGTCACGAGACAAGTAATCACACCCGTGGGTAAACGGAAACATGGACTGAATGGGGACAAAACCACGTGACTGAACAACGCTGTCATGGTACAAATGTAATCACAGAACAAAGTAGGATGTGAAGTAACCGCTTAGTGTCCCCTTTAACCCGGGGATTGCCTTATTTGCAAGTTTTCCCCACATCTGGGATGGATGGCAATAGCGAACAAGATTCAACCTTCGTCCTGTTAAGGCTGGAGGGAATGAAAGAGATGCAGCAGTTCCTACTCTTGGGTGCCCAGGTGTTCTTGGGACTACAACTTCCAGAAATCCTGGTCAGTGCAGCGAGTGGTGAAGGCGTCCAGGAGTTGGAAGTCCAAGAACCCAAGGCTGGGAACTCCTGAAAGAGGTGCAAATGAGGATTTCTTCCTTCAGCCACATCGGGAGCAAGCAAGGCTCAATGGAAAAGGCAGTAATGGTAGGAAAAGCTGAAGACGGCAGGAGGTCAAACACAAGATGGACTGGCTCCATTAAGGACTTGAGTTTATAAGACCGCAGGGCTGTTGAGAGCAGGGCATTTTGGAGATTATAGTGACCATCTATTGCAGCAGACGTTATGGCAGGGGTGTCCCAACATTTTGCAAGGAGGGCCAGATTTGGTGAGGTGAAAATGTGTGGGGGGGAGACCATTCAACCTGAAGGGGGGAGAACAGGTGTAGTCTGTGCGCATCTGCAAGAGCCGCAAACGCTCTGGTTTCAAGGTGCCCAAGGGCCCAGCGGCTGTTGTACCGCCTGGGAATTGGCTCATGCACACCCAAGATGCACCACTGCTCGCATATGCTGCCTTCCCTCACAAGGAGGTGGGGAAGATGCTGCAGCAACGGAGCCAGGAGTGGGTAGGCAGGGCAGGTGGCTGAGGGGATGGACGGAGGCAGGGAGGGCAGGCAAACCATAAAACTTCAGGCTGCCATCTCTAGCCAACACGGGGAGGAGCCAGCTGGCGGGGATGAGTGACAGGCTGAGCCAGCAAGGAGAAGAATTAGAGGGTCTCTCAAAATTTTAAAACGGGCCATATTTGGCCCCCCCAGGCCAGACTTTGGACATGCCTGCTTTTATGGCTTCTAGCAATAGTCCTGAAGGAATACTGCTACTTATTTTGCCCAGAGAGACTGTTTTTTGTTGCATCTATATGACAAGCAGGTGTTACACAGCCTGCTGAATAATCAGGAAATTTATATCTATTGCACTGGCAAGAAAACACTGTTCCCCCTTAGTGATATTTGTGGCTTCTTTTTTAAAAAAAAATACATCTTTTTTGCATACCTGGAATGGGCAGGAAATAAGCTTTAAAAATGTTGGTATGTTCTGGGAATACCGTTTGCCTTAGTGCAGGCATGTCCAAACTTCGGCCCTCCTAATGTTTTGGACCACAACTTCCAGAATTCTAAGCTTAGATTGCCAATGGCAAAGGACTGTGGGAGTTGTGGCCCAAAACATCTGGAGGGCCAAAGTTTGGATATGCCTGTCTTAGTGCCTAAACCAGAGCTGCAGAGCATTTGGAACTGCAACTCCCAGGATGCTAGCTGGGGATTGTGGCCGTTGTAGTCCCCAAAAGGCAACCTTTCCAAGCTTGGGCTTTAAATTTTGATTATTATTTTTTTCTTGGCACATTCTCAAAACCTTCATTATGCCGGGTGGCAGAAAGTCTTTGGGAGCCGCCAGGGGAAGAGAAAAGACACAGGGAAAATAAATAAGGGAAGGAATGCATCAGATGAAACTTAAATTTCAAGATGGAGAGTTCTCACTGAAGGAGCCTTTGGAAAGTTTGCAGGCAGGTTTTAAAGTTGACTAAAGGTGGAGTGAGGCTGTCCCGCGTTGGTCACATCATGAGAAGGCAGGTTTGTCTAGAAAAGACAGCCATGCTGGGGAAAGGGAAAGGCAGCAGGGAAAGAGGAAGACCAAAAACACGAGATGGAATGACTCCCTAAGGAAGCCACGACTTTGGAAGGTGCGAAAGCTGAGGAATTCTCTTGAGGCCAGGACCTTTGGGAAGTTGCTCTGTCATGAGGCTGTTGTACAATAGTGGTGGAGGAACGGGATCTTGGTGATGGCATCCCCCTATCCTGCTCTCTGGTTTCCCTGTTAGCATGTCTTGATTGAACCTGGGAAAACTGCAGAGATGGAAACCAGGCAGGCTGCCCGGTTCTTGCCAAAATGGGGAACAAGTGTTGGCTGGACGGGGCTGGAAGAGTTGAGTGGGGGGGGGCTCTTTTTGCACAGGGGGAGGGGGCTTTGAAGCCTCGGCTACTCCCTGTGCTCCTTCCCTGCTGGCCCCAGGGCTGCTCGCCAAGCTTGCCTCCAGCCCAGCTCTTATTGGGGAAACCGTTGCGGGGGCCAGTTGGGCTTTTGTGCTGCTCAGTATTTCCATGTTACTGTTTATCATTCGTTCACTATATGTTTTCACTTACTAAACCCCACCAAAGAGTGATTCTGGACTAATGGGGCAATAATAGGGGGCAAGAAACCAAGGCCTGTCAAGCCCTGGTTGGAGAGAGAGGCAGGAGATCTCTCAGTGCCATTTGCAGGGAATCGTAAGCAGGTGAAGACATCTGCTTGGGAATGCCCTGAAGCAACTGGTGAGCCACTGTGTGAGACAGAATGCTGGACTGGATGGGCTGTGGTGGCCTGTTCCAGCAAGGCTGTTCTTTGGTTTTTATGAAGGATGGGAAGAACGGGGGATACAGAAAAAAGGACCCTAGGGGGAGTTTGGATAGTGCTTTTTAAATACTTGAAAGGCCGTCCTAGAGAAAGATCTGTTCTCCATCATCGCCAAATGCAGGACACGCAAACCTGGGCTCACGTTACCGGGGGGGGGCTAGATTTCGGTTTAATATCGGGGGAAACTTCCTGACTGTCGGAGCAGTGCGACAACGGAACCAGTTACCTTGAGAGGTCCAACACTGGAGGCACTCAAGAGAAAGCTAGACCAACCCCTGTCGGATCTCCTGTGGTTTGTACTCCTGCCTTGAACAGGGGGTTGGGATCTAGATGGCTTTAGAGACCACCACCCCCAATTTCTTTATTCTGTGATTCCATGAAATTAAACAAAACTAAACTGTTGGTCTGTTTGTGGCAGCGACGTCCGATCAGCACAGAACCACACTGAGGACTAAGGGTTGAGGTTCTCCAACAGACTTGAGTTTTAAGTGGATCCCGGTCTGTTTCCCCACCCCACTCCCTTGCCTTTTCTCACCCCTGGTTGTTCCGGGTGCATTGCCAATCTCCCCTGCCCCCTAACCTAGCTGGCCCCACTGGTGTCAGGGCATAAGGATCTGTCCCTTGCTTCCAGGTTTTGGCTCTCAAATGGCAAGGTACCGGGAGGCTGTTCCTGCCAAGAGAGAGAGAGAGAGAGAGAGAGAGAGAGAGAGCGCTATACCTGTCCTCAGGTGTGTCTCATTCAGGGGCTCACTAGGGAAGCTGATTTAAGAAACCTTGAGGGCCCTGCACTTCCTTGAGGGCTTTTGTCTGCTCCCACCTGCCTTCCTGAGGCAGAGCATGGCTGTTTGCAGGAGGACTGTCCTGGCTGGCCTTTGGGGCGTGCTGATGGTTGGGATGATGAGTAAGTCCAGGGAGGCCCCGGTTGGCAATCTTGCCAGGAAACAGTTGTTGTTTCCTCTCAACCTGCCCCAGGGAAACCTTTGAAGTTGCAATGAAGACCTTGCGGGCAAGAGACAAATTTGCTCGGAGGCTGTAAGATCCCCTCGTACTGATCGGCTGCTTTGCCCCCTTCTCTTTCTCAGCTGCCCGGGTCTTGGCCCACGAAAAGGATATCCTGAGAGCGGATGCCGGCACACCGTCTGCTACCACGCCAGAGATGGGGTTTTTCAAGAAAATCTTTCATGGTGTGGGGGGACTTGCATCCTGCCCGGGGAGGGGAGGGAGACCACTTTCTGCAGGGGCTGGGGTGGGGTGGGGGGAGTGGGGAGTGGGGAGCCAGAGGGGGTGAATATTCCGGTGCAAATTCCAGAGGGTGAGACAGGAAGGACTCAGTTGGAGCCAGGCCTTTCGTTGGGCAAAGAGAAGCAGGTGGCTTCTAGAAGATTTCTAGGATGTTTCTTTTGAATTTTTGAATGGCTGCTTATCTCATGGATGAGGGGGAACTGGTGCAATTAGGAACCCAAGAGGCTGCCACCCCTAAAGGAGGTCAGAATCATTCAACTCACAAAATAACTCTTTTAGGAGAGAGACTGAGTGTTGGCTACTGTTGGGTCCCTAGTCTGTCAAGAGAGACGTGACCCTGAAAAATCTTGTCTTTCTGCCCCAAAACTCTCCAACAGCTGCCAAGGGTATGATGTGGAGTGACTCGCCCACCACAACGAGCCCCGGAGCCACCACGGGTCCCCCCACGCGGCCAACTTCCCGGGCTACCAATGTGGAAGCCCAGGTGGGCTTGTTGCAAGCGCCGCCGGGCCCAACGGAACCCTGGATGAACTTCAGCCTCAGCATTCTCAATGGTAAGATCCTTCCTTTCTTTGAGCGGGAGGGAGGGAGATCAGGAGGGTGCTTCTTTACATCCTAGTGGGATGCTGGAAGGGAGGGTAGCCAACTGCTCCAGGCAGGAGGCATGCATGGGGCTTCCAAGTGGGGTGTGTGGGTGTTGGAGTGAGAGAGGTCAACTTGTTGGCCAAAAGTTGGTTGAGTAGTTCCATTGGATCAAGGGGAGTGTGGTGAGTTGACACCTTTGTAAGCTCCATGGATTCCAAAGGAATTACTCTACCTGAGACTTACCGGCATGCACATTAAATATAGTCCTTCTAGAACAGAGTTTCCCATCTTGGGATATGTGACACCCCACCCCCAAGGGGACTGTAAAGTGGTTTTCCTGGAGGGGACCACAGGCCACCTTATATATGGCCTTTGTGAGTGTGTATGTACTGTATAAAAAGTATTAAGCAGACCCCACACCTGTCAGGAAAAGGCCAGGAAGAAAATGAAGTATGTGTATGTGTGAGAAACAGGCCTTTGGGGGAGAAAGAAGCTTCTACTTTTGGAGAAGGGGGGGCGATGACTTGACACCATGAAAAATGTCCCTTTATGCAAAACATTGCAGGGGGTGTTGTAGTCTAAATAACAAAAAAGAGGCTGATTGAAATAACAGATGTAGAAGAGGTGGTGCACTGGCCTGTGCAAGGTGAAAAATAAAATAAAATAAAAGCTACAACAAAATATAAAAGGACAAATAAAAAGGCAAAAACATGGGGGCACCTTAAAGATAATTTTTTCTATTTTTAATGTCCAAGTGAAAGTCCAACAAAACTCCCATTAAAAATTCTGAAAATTAAGTCACTACATTTTTGTCTTTTTATTTATCCTTTAATATTTTTATTTTTAGAAGTTTTGTTTAGTTTTTAACCTCTAATGAAACAGAGGAAGAGGAAGCAGGGGGTAAAAAAACTAAATAAAAGTTGAAACAATATACTGCACTAAGGAAGGGCTTCCAGCTGGTGTTAATTAAAGCTTTACAATTAACATCTTCAATTGTTTAGATAAACAGTGCCCTTCCATGAGAAATATAGTCCACTCAACATCAAATCAGGATTGTGTGAGTTTTTTTTAAACAAGTAAATAAGTGAATATACTGTATTGGTGTTGAATGAAGTCTTCCTGCCTTGAGAACCAGCTTCTGGGGAACAGCTGTCTTCATAACCTGCTGGTTAGGTTCTCAAAGACATCTGGTCCCTGGGAGAAACCGCGTGATCAGCTCAGCAGAACCGCCTTCCCTAGGCTGGTGATGCATTGACTACAACCTCCATCATCTCCAGCCAGTAGCAGCAGTTGCACAACTAGAGGGTGGGAGAAAGGGGGGTCTTAGCCCTTGGGTCTGACTCCACTGGTCAACCGCTCCGCTTGTTCTCCTGACTAAACCCGCAACTCATCCTGAGTGGCTCAGCCCTGGGGATGTCTTAAGTTCAGATTCTATTAGAGCCGGTTTCAGCCAGCTTTCCCCCAAATCTATTCCAGGATCTTTCGTCAAGGGAGCAAAAACCCAAGTCCGTAAAACTGCCCTTGGTGTCCCTTCTGCAAAAAAAAAAATGTTTGCGTTGACGCTCCCTCTAGTGAACCCAGATCCTTGAGAGGCATCTTGAAGAAGGTTTTAGCCCATGTGGCTGCCTCGTTCTAGATAGACCAGTGGTGAGGAGTTTATTTGGAACAACCCAAGAAGGGACACCAGCACCCCGTAGATGCACACCATCATGAAGTACCGCTCTTAATTCTAGGAGCAGTTGTGGTTTCCTGAGCACAAAAAGGCAGCCATGGGCTACACACTTTTTGCACCACAGCTCCCAGTTGGCAACACCTGGAGTTGCTCCACTGGATCGGTCTTCTGTGCCTTCCAGCAGCTTCTGAGCTACGCCCCCCCATGTGTCCCCAAATAACGTGAGATGTTCCCCTCTCCCCCTCCCCAGCCTCAAAGTTTTCAAACAGCGGGCCAGTTCACCACGCCCCCAGACACCACTGGGGGCCAGACCACAGTGGGTGGGGGCAGCAAGGGACCTTGCCGTAATTTTGAATGTTGCTGATCATCTAGGAAGTGGGGTGACATGACTATTGCCAGCTGCAGAGGCTTCCCCCTCAGTGAGTTCCCTTGGTCCCAGGGGCATTCAGGACCTTGGGGGCCGCATCCGGCCCTTTGGTTGAGTGTCTAGCTGGAAATGTGGTCTACTATTGGCTCTTCTCCATGGAATGAGAATTTTGAGAACTGTCAGGGTTTCTTTTAGTGTGGAAAGCATCTGTGTGGAATGGAGACTCTTATATGGGATGTGGTGGTCATGTGAGGGGGGCAGAGAGGGAATTGGTCCATCTTACCACTCTGTTCTGCTCTGGTCAGACCCCACCTGGAGTCCTGTGTCCAGTTCTGTGCGCCTCAATTTAAAAAGGATGTTGACAATCTTGAGTGGGTACAGAGGAGGGCAACCAGGATGGTTGAAGGTCTGGAAGAAATGTCTTATGAGGAACGGCTCAGGGAACTGGGAATGTTTAGCCTTACAAAAAGAAGGCTGAGAGGGGATATGATAGCTATGTTTAAATATTTGAAAGGATGTCATATTGCATTGGTGGTATAGTGGTGAGCATAGCTGCCTTCCAAGCAGTTGACCTGGGTGGGCTTGGGATTCCTCCCCCTCATCAGGATTACTGTTCCATGTCCCATCATCCTCTTCTGCTCCTCCACCACCACCACCATCATCAGCATAATCATCATCCTCATCCTCATTCCCAAAAGGCTGCCACTCAGGATCGTGCCCTGTTGTTTTCCCAGGATTAGAAAGTTGAGCCTTATCAGAAAGCATACTCACAAATTGGCAAGCTCGCAGCATATCATTCAGGGAGATATCAGGAGTTCATATTGAGCTGGTTTGTTTTCCATGGCTTCAGAGACTAGGACATGGGGCAATGGTTTCAAAATACAGGAAAAGACATTCAATTTAAACATTAGGAAGAACTCACTGACGGTTAGAGCTGTTCGGCAGTGGAAGATGCTGCCACAGAGGAGGGTGGTGGAGTCTCCTCCTTTGGAGGTTTTTAAGCAGAGGCTGGATGGCCATCTGTCGGGAGCACTGTGATGGGGGCTCCTGCATGGCAGGGGGTTGGACTAGATGGCCTTTGAGGTCTCTTCCAGCAATGTGGTTCTATGGTTCCACCGTTTCTTGTGATGGGAGCCTCTCCAAGTACTCTCAACTCCACAGAATTTTGCCCAGTCCTAGCTAGTTTCCCCCCCTCTGGGGTCTGTGTGTGAAATCATGGCAGACTGGCATAATTAACCCACCCCAACCCAACCGGATCTTCCCATACTCCTTCAGAGGACCTCAGCATTGCAACAGATCCTGGCGTGTTTGGTGAAGGCTCTACAGTTCGTGTTGAGGTGAGAGTCTGGGCAGACCAAGGTCTGTTTCCCCAGCTCTTCATTGATGAGTGCTATGTGAGGAATGCTCCACGCCAGAGCCACTCCACATGGATCTACATCATAGTGGACAACCATGGGTAAGTGGCAAAGCCATCTGTAAACGGAGGGACTGGGGCGGAAGGAGGTGACCCCTGCAAGTTGTTGAAACATAACATCGTAGGATCAATATCTGCTGACTCACTTATCCACAGTCTGAAAATATAAATAATATTACTGTAAAAGGAAAAAAATCCTAGAAATAGACATTTCTTAAGGTGAACTTATGAAAACTGGCCACTAGGGGGAGGCAGAGACCACACTATGTACAGCATTTGCTGACGTTTAAATGGTGCTCCTTGGTTATACAGTAAACAATGTTTTCCAACATGTGGGGTGGGATCAGGGAAGAAAACCATCCCTCACAGATATGGTGATCCTACTGCAAATAATCTAATTCCTCTTACCAAACCCAAAATGGGGTTAAGTCACTCCTGGCCTTCCTGGTTCCCTGGGGCTCCAATGGCTTTGAGAGATGGCACATGCTCCAACACAGGAGGCATTCAAGAGAAATTTGGACAACCACCTGGCAGATCTCCTTTGATTTGTATTCCTGCACTGAGCAGGGATTGGACTTACCTTCTAGCTTCATGATTCTATGATTAAATAAATAAATAAATAAATAAATAAATAAATAAATAAATAAATAAATAAATAAATAAATAAATTTTTTCAACCATTTAGACCAAGGACCTGGTAATACAGTAATAACCTGTGGGAAATTTGGGAAAGTATTGCACAGAATCTGACTGTAGATTTATGCTGGCGTTGAGGCTTGCGGGGTGAATCGTGCAGGCAGAGAGCTGCTAAGGATCATGCTGGTGTCCACTGCCGGAGCCCCGCGCAGGTTTTGTGTGGCTTGGCCCATACCTAGGAAGGCACACTGCTGCTTGGGAATCACCCATGGTGGGTTCACGTTCACTGGACAGGTGCCTCTACGCCCGCGACTCGGATGCAACCTGGTTCCGTAAAGAAGACTCGGCGATTGTCTTCACGCTGCGTGTGCCTCCCTTCCTGCTGGCAAGTGAATCGGAGGAGGTAGGTGGGGTTTTTTGGGGCCTCGATCACACTGCACATAAACAGCACATTTTTATATTTTAAATTTGCACCTGGAGTAAAACACACATGCCTCTGCCATGTGTCCCGAAGCACCACCCACCGCATTTCCCTGATCCTTGCAATTTTTTGATCCGCATTTTCCGAGAATTGAAGTGCACATCAAAAGCAAGCGGAGGCATTGTTAGTGCACATTTTTTGTTATCCTTCTCAATTTATTGATATTTTCTTACATTTATTCACTCTTTAAAATAAAAAGTGGATTACTAGTACAAGAAAAAAACATGTCCTCCCGCAGCCAAACTAGAAAACCGGCATGCCATTAATCAAAGTGTATTAATTAAAATATAGCCGCCTGAGACCACCTGGTAGTGGGGTGGCTAAAAAATCTTGTGTGCACTTTCGGCCCATGGAGATGCATGACTAGAGCATACAAAAAATGCTACTGTGGGGACGGAAAGTGCACATCAAGTGTCAAAGTGTGCATCAAATCAACATGCGCATTTAGTGTGCGTGTGATAGAGGCCAATTGTCGGTGTTCTCAAGTGCCATTCAGAAGGTAAAAAAAGTACATGTGTGCTAGTCGTGTCTGACTCTTAGGGTGGTGCTCATCTCCTTATTCAAGCCAAAGAGCCAGTGTTGTGCAAGTCCATGGCAACGTGGCCAGCACGGCTGCAAGGAAACACTGTTTTACCTTCCCGCTTTTTATGGTGGTACCTATTTATCTACAGTGGGACTTTGTATAAAGGAATTAATTTGTTCCAAATGAAATTATGTTAAGCAATTAATTTCCCGTAGGAATGCATTGAAAACAGAGTAATCCATCAATCAATCAATCAAATTTTATTATACGGTCATTGACCCGTAATCCTAATCGTGACTATATTTATGTTGTACAGATTAGTCTCATAGGCAATTCTGTTAAGCAAATTTCTCCTATCTCTGGAATTTTTTATGTTGTACAAATTTTATGTTATACAAACTGTTCGTTATGCAGGAGTCGACTGTACTTGCATTTGCATGCTTTCGAACTGCTAGGTTGGCAGGAGCTGGTGTGAACAGCGGGAGTTCACTCCGCTGCATGGCACCCACGATTTGAACCACTGAGCTGCTGAATTTGTAGTGGAGAGTTTTCAGTGCTCTAGCCCACTGAGCCACCATGACCCTGCCATTCAGAATGGATCCCTAAAAAACTTGAGTTTTTCCTCCAGGAAACCATGACATTCTGCAGAGCTAGAACGGGTTTATCTGTATTTTGATAAGCCCGTTCTAGCTTTGTATTAGAATACAAGTGTACTCTGTGAGTGATCCTTTGAGCACGCAGGGCACAATTCAGGAAGCTGGGAGACTTTTGAGAACTCAGCAATTGGCTCCACGGCACACTTAAGGTCATAGAAGTCCGGTGTGTCATTTGGTATGATCCTTGAAACAACACTGTAATATGAATGATTTTATTTGACGCAATTCCCTTAAGAAAAGAAAGAAAACAGAGGAGACAACCCCCCTTGTTGACCCCTCCTCTCTCCTCCTCCTCCTCCCAGGCAGAAGCTTTCAAGATTTAATTAGTTATGTATAGTTTCCCCCCCCAAAAAGCTGCAGCACATCACATGTTGCTTCCTTCCCTTGCTCCTTCACAGGGGAGCAGGGGGAGTTTTAAATTTCCCAATATCTTGAAGCTGCCTTCTTAAGCCACATAATATCGGGAAATTGAAAGTAGCAAGCTGCACTTTGGCTCAATCCAAGCAATCGCATGTACTAGAAATGAACCAAAATGGAGCGATTCTACGTGGGATTTAGAAAGAGCAGCCCCTGACAGACAGGAAGGAACATTCTAAGAATTGGCTAGTTCATGCCGACAATTATTTTGTCTGGTCACCAGCAAAAGGAGAAAATCAGAAATTCCCCAGGGCACACCGGCAAACAGTAGAATAAATGCCTGTGTAGTTGTTACAAATTGTTATGGACCATAAAGTGGTCTCCAATTCAGGATGACCGTCTGAATGAGGTGCCTCCAAAATGTCTTGTCCTCAACAAAGCAGCTTAGCTCATGGAAACTCCAGGCTGAGGCTTCCTTTGGTAGTTAATCCATATCATAAGAACATGGGATAAGAGCCATACTGGATCAGGCCAAAGGCCCATCTAGTCCAGCTTCCTATATCTCACAGTGGCCCCACCAAATGCCTCTGGGAGCACATGAGACTAGATATCTGTCTCCTGATACCACTCCCCTGCATCTAGCCCTTGAAATACCTTGTTGTTGTTTTTTAAGCCTGGAGATGACACATCTCCATCATGGTTTGTCACCAGTGATGGACTTTTCCTCCAGGAATCTGTCCAATCCCCTTTTGAAGGCATCCAGGCCAGATGCCATCACCACATCCTGTGGCAGGGTGTTCCACAGACTAACAATGCACTGGATGAAAAAATATTTTCTTTTGTTTGTTCTTACTCTCCCAGCCCTCGATTTGAGTGGATGTCCCACTCCAGTCTTTATCACCTTTATTGTCGTTTCCTGATAAGGGACAAGAAGAAATCTATTCATTGCCACCCTCTGCTCCTGGGATCCTCACTTTTTCCTTAAAAAAAAAAAATCTTTTTTAAAAACACTTAAGAGTCCCGCTTGCACCATCTAGTGGCCAAAAGTTTACCATTAAAAGGATGCCTGTTGAAGATCCATCTTTGGGTGCCTAGGCCAGCCCTTCATTACCTACGCAAGGGGGAACTTAACTAACCAAGCACAATAATAGTGTTTGAAAATCGCTCTCGCTGTCGTCACTTCACTGCCCAAACCTGCTCCTTTTCCCCCAGGTCTATATTCATTGCCTTGTGACAGCTTGGAGTAAAAAAATCCCTACCAGCACTGGCAAGAAAACATGTTCCTTTGACCTTGTCTCTTCCAGGTGAGCTCCCTAGCCCTTGTTCCTTCACTTCCAAATTCTTGGCATGACCGAGGCTCATTTGAAACTGGGCAAAATCAGCCGGCAAGTGGCAGGCAAGGAAGCCTGGGACAGTGAGGATGTGTTTGAAGTGGATCCCCTCCAGGTGTGGACGGGCGAGATTCGGTTTGTACCACCCAAGAGGTAGATATGAACGCCATCTTGTTGCTGTTTCCCATCTACCTCTGGTACAAGCTGAACTCACACATGTTTCCTCCCTCCCCCAATTAAGTATACGTTTACTGCTTGGAATGTGCTTTTGGTGTTGCTTAGTTTACTGTTTTTAAAGTGGTCTTTGTTTGATCCTTTTAGTGTTATGTAAATATTTAGTAAATACTAAAATAATAAATTAAATAATAAATAAATATAAGTTAATAAATAAATCTAAAATAATAAATAAAAATATTTAGGGTTTTTTGCATATTATTTAGTATTTTTAAACACAGTGTTTAAGCTTCAAATCTTGTCTTTCGCAATGTAAACTACATTGGGTCCTTTTAAAGGAGAAAGGTGGTGGTAAAAATATTTTAAATAAAGGGGGGGGGGAGGAAAGTGTTCTGCTTATATACAGCCCCATACTACTTCAAGTAGTCTCTGGTTGGTACTCATTTTAAGCACTAGCGATATGAGACAGGGACATTCAGAGTGTTGTATTACGCACAAACAAGGCAAACACACACACACACACACACACACACACACACACACACACACACACACACACACACACACACACACACAGCTTTCCAAGGTCAGGCTGGGATAAGATGCCACTGGAAGATGGTAGATGGGAAAGCAAGTCTGGAAAATCTGGCATTTGGGCATTGGTTTATTCAAGAGGCATACCTTTTTGTGTAGCTGCTACATGTCACCTGTGAATCCTTTTTTAAAAAAATGTTTTGCCAGGTGGAAGAATGTTGATGAACCATCCAAGGCTTCGGTCTGCGATTGTTGTGACAGCCACTGCCCGCTGGGATCTAATCATTTTCCCGAGACTCACGGTATTTTTCTTTTGCATCTGATTTTAACTAGCCTCTGAGGTCTGGGCAGAGAGAAACATTATAGACCAGGGTTGGCGAACCTATGGCATGGGTGCCAAAGGTATCCCTCGGAGCCCTTTCTGTGGGCATCCAGCATTCACAGGGTTCTGAACCACAGTTTGGGCACTCGGTCTCTAAAAGGTTCACCATTGCTGTTATAGACCAAACAAAAATCACGCTGATGTTGGGACGACTTTAGGGCAGTCCTGAAACTTTAGAAACTGGACTTTAGGGCAGTCCTGAAGTTATGTGAAGGCAAATGATAAAGCAGTGAGGGAGAGAAGCATCTTCTGAATACTCAGATGTTTTCCTCATTGAGGGAATTCCCCTTTCTAATGACGGATGAGCCATAATATCTGTCTGTTTCCTATGAAAGTCATGCGTCAGAAGGCTGGCAATGTTGATTTCTGTTTTGCAGCCTAATGTGTGCTTGAGGGCAGAGGCGTAGCTAGAGTTTGGAGCACCCGGGGCCAAAATCAGTTTTTGCATCCTCTCTCTCTCTCTCTCTCTCTTTCTCTCTCTCTCTCCCCCAACCAAGTCTCACCCAGACAGCAAGGCCCCTGGGCTGTTGCTCGGTCGCTTGTTCTCCAGGGGCCACGGGCATGTGCCAGACTCCCCGGAGGGTTGAGGGTTGATCAAAGTCTGCATTTTATAGAGTAGTGGGGAATTAAGCAAGGGGCATATGTAACATCCACACACCCGTGTTTTCATCAGGAGTGCCACCCCATCCAGCCCTGACCCTTGGTCAACATATGGTCTTCCTTGGGAGCGAGCGATGCTGCTGTTCTTGACTGCCTCCTAAGGGGCTTCCCTTGGCAGCATACCTCCTGAAGCAACCCGTCTTGTTTTATCCCAAACAGCATTTCCTGGGGAAGGGAGCCTGAGGAGTGAAGTAGTTGGTCCTCTGATTGTGCGTAAAGAAGAAGCCCCCTGGTTTGAAGGTAGGTCCCCCCCCCCTCATGGAACTTGGTTCTGGAGCTGCAAGGAGGGCTTGCTTGACTTATTTGAAGAACATCACACAAAATGGGCAATCGGAATACAGTATAGAGAGAATATGGTGCCCAGCTTTTTCTCAGCAGTGGTGCCAGTGGTACCTTGTATAAAGGAATTAATTCATTCGAAATGAAATTCTGTTAAGCAAATTTTCCTTTGTACAAATCTCCCATATGGATGCATTGAAAATGGATTAATCCCTAATTGCGACCGCTTTTCTGTTGTACGGATTCGCCCCATAGGCGATTCTGTTCAGCGATTTCCCCCTATCTCCGGAAAAGTTTTCCTTTAAGTGCATTTTCTGTTAAACAAACTGCTTGTTATACAAGGGTCCACCGTATTCAGAGGGGAGGATTTAATACGGTAGCAACAGTTACCTGTGTTCTGTGCCGGTAAGTTGGAGCCAATTCAAGGCGGCCCTAACAGGGTTTTCAAGATGAGATATTTAAGAACTGGTTTTACCAGTTCCATGCTCCCGCCCCAGGGAGTTTCCATGACTGAAGAGGGATTCGAACCCAGATCTCGTCCACTACATTTGTTGTAAACCACCTCGAGTGGCGTTGGTGCCAAATGGGTGGTATAAAAATCTAATAAATAATAAAGAATGCAGCACACTGAGCAGATATGCTGACCGACCTAACTGGTCTTTGGAATTCATGAAACTGAATTCCTTTACATATCGTTTTTTGTTTCCAAAAGCCAAGAAGTTTTCAAGCCAAATTATTATTGTCAGAGGGATGAATTTGCTCCCTTTGTCTGAAATACAGTAATTCTTTAGGTGTTGCTTATTTCCCCAGCTCTGCAGGTGAAGTTGTTGGGCAGGTGGAATGCACATACTGTATATATACTGTATATATTTAGCAAACAAAAATAACATTTTTGGTTGAAGCAAGGGGGAGTTGTTATTTTAAAACTTCAGTGACATTGGCAGTCACTGGATGTGTCTGGAACTATATCTAGTTTCCGTTTTAAAACATAAATTCTGTAAATCCCTACACGGCAACATGACACATTAAATAGCCATTGTATTTTATTGTTACGGTCCTTAGGCCAATCATCTCAACAAAGATAAAGCTTTATGAATTTCCAAAATACCAAATACTTCATAATATCTGACATTAAAAAGCCATTTCAAAATCTAACACCTAGCTCCTGTCAAATTTCCGAGACCTAAATATCTCATACAGAATCTGGCTACTTGATAAGTGATCTTAGTGGATGGTTTTGGGCTGGGATCTGTGATCCTCATTTGGTCTTATTGGAAGATTGTACTGGTAAAACTACTCCTTGTACATCTACTGTACTTCCATCATCCTGCTGTTGTGTGCTGTCAAGTCAACCTCTTGACTGATGCGGGTGGGCAATCTCCAGAATGTCCGGCCCTCAACAACCCAGCTCAACTCTTGCATACTCAAGCCCATGGCTTCCTCGAGGGAGTCCGTCCATCTTGTATGGGGGGGATCTTCCTCTTTTCCGGCTGGCTCCCACTTTTCCCAGCCCGATAGTCTTTTCTCCTGCCTTCTCATGAAGTGCCCAAAGTAGCACAGCCTTAGTTTGGTGATGTTTGCTTCCAGAGAGAGTTCAGGCTTAGTATGATGTAGGATCCTCTTGTTTAGTGTAGTTAGGATTTATATACCGCCAGCTTGCACAGGGCAACTCAAGACGGTGAACGCAAGATATAATCAAAAACATAGGGAAAAATAAAAAAATACATAACCCATAAAAACAAAATATATAGGCATCCGCCAAATCAATACAGGCTAGCCTTAAGTCCATGAAAAGCACTATGTGTGTGTTGTTGTTGTTGTTTTAAGACCCTGAACCTTCCCTGCGACAGGCTGCTTCTTACTAGAATCCCGCTTGTCATGTAAGGCGGTTACTTCACATCCTTCCTTGTTCCGTTTTGTACCATGACTGTGTTGGTCACGATCACGTGGTTTTGTCCCTGTTTCCGTGTTCCCATGGTCGTGATAATTTGCCTTGTGACAAGTGTTACCTCACAGTCTTGTACCGTGACAAACACACTGAATTTGTCTAGCTTCCGTTTTCCTTTTATTTGGGCTTAAACAATTCTTTTTCAATATTTCGCTTCCGAAAAGTCAAAACAAAAATAAAAATCCAGAGTTTTCTGAGAGAAACAAATGTTTTGTTGTGTGACAGTCGTTATGTCATGGTGTCTTGTCTCGGAACAGAAAGCAGAAACCAAGAGTGACAAGGGAAAAACCCTACCCCTGCATGTTTGAGACAAATTTCAGGAGTTGTGCAACGGATGTGAAGTAATTTTTTTTTGTACTGCTCCTGAGCGCAACACTAACAGAGACAAAACGGACAAAACGGATGTGAAGTAATCGCCTAAGACCCCATCCCTTTTGTCCTTCTGCAGGGCAGTGCCACACCATGAAAAAGCTGCTTCTGGTGAGCGTGGCCTTCGTGGGCAGCTGCATCTTGGCCGCCCTCTTTGTGGGCGCCCTCCTGGCTCTGGCCGTGGTCATGTTCCGTTACACCCGGACCAGCAAAGGCCACCAGCTTCTGAAGAACCGCCATGAGCAGCCATACCACGCCGAGCTCCAGGTGATGGCCGAGGCCCGCGCCACCGCCCAAGAGATTGAGAAGGAATCCACCCTGGACTACTGCAAGCTGAAAAGCGACAGGCCCGACAAAGAATAACCCGAAGCTTTAGGTGAAAAATAAAATACAGGATTCTCTCTGCCGCACGTCCCAAGGTCGTCTGTGCCAGATCTGCCTTCACTGCCTAACTTTCTGCAGCTTGACTGCTTTGGGAAGAAAACTCTTCTCTTCTAGATGGGCTCCAATCAATGAGGCTTAGACGTGGGGAGCTGTATTCACATGGGTGCACTGTTTGTGCATAAAGGCATCCATGCTGGGGAGGGAGGGGTGTATAAAACAACATTCTAAATCTGTACAGTATTCCTAAATCAAGAACAAACCCTGTCAGAAGATTCACTCCCATAGAGGTATGCAGCCTCAGAAGCAAAATTGTTCCGTATCATGTACGTCCAACAACCATATTTTCATTCATTGAACGTGCCTTGGGGTTTTTACCGACCTAGATGTTTGCAATGGGGATAATGATCTAGAACATAAATAACTAATTTTGCCATGATGCTGGGAAAAGCTAGATTAGTTAGTGCCAGAGGATCTCCCCTCCCCTAAAAATCTTCACAGGAACCTGTTTTTTCTGCATTAAAAATGGTTTATTGATCAGCTTGCTCCTGAATGTTTGACTACTGGTCAAGTATTGGATGCTGGAATTTTGACATCCCACTCTATTTCAGTATTCAGCAAGATCACTGAGTTCGGTACATGCACTAAAGATATTTTTCAAAAACATGACCAATTAATTAGGAGCTCTAATTTACAGCATTGTGCTCTTCGTGAGGTCTTGTTATTACCTGTTGTCAAATTGCCCCCGACTCACGGCGATCCTAAGAAGGAGCGATCTCTAAAATCTCCTTTCCTCAAGTTGTGCCGAGCTCTTGCACACTCAGCCTTGTGGTTCCTTAAAGGGCTCAGTCCATCTCGTATTTGGTCTTCCTCTCTTCCTGCTATCTCCTCCCTTTCCAATGTACGATAGGCCTTTTCCAGAGAATCCTGCCTTCTTATGTTGTGTCCAAAGTAAGAGAGCTTCGGTTCCATGATGTTGGATTCCAGAGAGAGTTCAGGCTTGATTTGATCTAGGACCCACTTCTGATGGTACACTGGGCAACACGACAGCCTACTATGTGGAGTCACAGAAATCGGAAGCTGAAAAGGCGCTGGAAGAACAGTGTTTCATTTTGAACCTTTTCTACAAGGCAATGTTCTGCATCACCGTATGATATTGCACAACACATCTATTATCTTTCCTTTTTCTCCACGTTAGGTACAGGCACACACCTCGCTGCAATGCTACCGTACATCCAGTTCTTACGCGTTTCCCCCATTCAACCTGCCACAAATTCTAATTTTGTCTTCCAGAATCCTTATCAAATTTACACAAGTTTCAATCTGTTTCTAGTTGTGGTGCATCTTGAAATCCTGTTGCCAATTCATGCCTGTGAAAGGAAGATAGCTTAAGGGGCAAATTCCTACTCATTCACCAGGTGCAGGATCTGTTTTTTTGGGCACATATTCCAAAAGAAATATCTCAGGACAGGGCTGTGGGGGGTGTGGGAGACACTATGAACTGGGGAGGAGACAATAATAACTCCCAACCGCTGGTTCCACAACCAGATGCCTAAACCGTGGAGATATCCAGCAGTTTCTGTGATGTCCATATTTATCTAAAAGGGGCATGGAGGGGCCACTGTCACAGAAAGTACAGTATCTGCAATTATTTAAGAAGAGAATAAGAAAAACACTTCCATGGCCATCAAAAAGTGTACTGGCTTGATTTACTGGCCTGAAAAATTGCATACCACCTTTAAGGGGGTGGACAGCAGTGAAAAATCAGAAAAGACAGTACAACTCACAAACAGTAATAATATATTAAAAATAGACACACTGCATAAAATATTACAGAAAACTCAAAAATGCCCAGTTTAAATGACTTCTTGGCAAGTAGGTCAACTGTGCTTCTTCACAACCACCAAAGACTGCACCACTTCGTTCCATCTTGCTTTGCCTGAATTCTGCTCTGCCACAAGCAGCGGGGGTCCTGTCACAATCACCAAACCAAAGCTGGCCTGAGGTCTCCGGATCAGGATCGCAAACCAAGATCCGAGGTTCGCTGGCAAGGGTGGGCAATGTTCAGCTTCCGAGGCTGTTTCTGAATGGACTCCCAGCACGTCCCAATTCGATTCATGCTCTGCTGTTTGCTCACAAAAGACCCCTTGCGGCCTTTGGGATGGGTGCATGAAGATTTTCCCATTCCCTGTGCCCCCCAATTTGTATGTATTTGTATTTATTTTTAATTATACTAGCTAAGGGTGCAAGAGGGCTTTTCAGCTTAAAATACGCCTTGTTAAGTTAAAAACCCTTTCTCCCATGTGTCCATTGCAGCAGTCATTATGCTTGATAACCACTGTGTTATTTTTATTTAACGTAGCTAAATAAGGGAATGAGTCTTGTTTGCGTCATGCCATCTGCTTTCACACCACCGCCATTCAGAGTGAGGCCTTTGGGCCTCCAGGAAATCTGGGGGAAAAAGGGCCTCAACTCAACTGAGATTGCCTACACTATTATATAGGCAGTATTATTACATAAGGAATCCATTAAGTGACACTCTGTGGCTGTTTTATCAGGATGGCATCAAAGCAAATGAATGAACAAATCTGAAGAAACCTTAAAAGGGGATTGAAAGAGAAGGAGGAAGTCTATGGAATCAGAGCAGGCAACTCAAGGAGAACCAACCTTGAGTTGGTTGCCTAATGATGGACTGCAGAAACCCATCCTCCTTCACCGCTGGTTACGCAGGTCACGGCTGATGGTACACTGCTGATGGGACAAATCACAGGATGTCACCCAGCTCTGATGAAACGTCAAAAGTGGTTCAGGATATAAAAGCACTTCACCAGGAGGTAGGTCAGCATTCTGCTTTCATAGAGGAAAGCTAGGAAGGCAAGCCCTCAAAAAATTTATCCAGAAGTTGAGTCATGGCAACTGGACTTCTTTTCTTGAGAACTTTTGACTTTTTAAGCAAAGAAGTCCAGCTGTCATGACTCAGCTTCCAGATAACCTCACCTGGATGACTAAGAATCTTCACAGTCCTCAAAACTTAGCACTCCTAAGGTGAAAAAAATGAAGATGAGGTCAAAAAGGGGAAACTTTTACAACTGAGTGAAAAGTCTCAAGAAAAACAGTCGAATGCCATACCCTACGGATCCGAGCCATCCAAATGCCTTCTTAAGAAAGAACCCCAAAGAAGGGAGAATTTCCCTAGACACCCAGACCGTCTTAACACTGGCCCTCAGTTGCTGTTTGCAGGCCAAACCAAGCCACGGGGAAAGGTTCACGCCCAGGCATTCCATGAAAAGAACAGTTCAAATTATCAGGATGGGCATCTGGAGGCAACAAGGACCAGGGATTTTCAGAGGATGCTGTTACTCTAGGGAATTCCCTTAAGAATCTGCCTTTCTCGATGCTTTTCAGTCCACCCTTTTGATGCTGTTCTTGCAAACCTTTAATGCTATTTTGATTTTAGTGGCACAGATAATGAGAGGCCATTATGGCTTTTTACTATTATTAATATTATTATGGCTCTTTTCTGCAGCCTTTCTAGCTCATTGTCATTTACCCTCTGGGATCCTCACCTGGAGAGATACAGTGTCAAAGCTTGGCTCGTTAATTAACAAGGCTGGGACATACTTCAAGGTACCCTTATTGTATATTTTTAAAGCCAGACTAATTTTACCCCCCATGAAGTGTTTTGAAGGCTGTGGCCAGTTCTTAGTTGAGCAAACCATCACATGAGCCCTTTATGCCAGAAATCCCAGAGGCAAAGAGGCTTTAATCCTGTTCACTTTCGTGAGGATGGAAGGATGTGCAGACAAACTGTGGCAGAGGTGTTCCCTGGGTTGTCCCTCCTGCACCGGCCCTTCCCTGCATGGACTGGGCGCACAACAGCCAGCTTGCAAACCGCTTGTGTCATTGCCCTTGAGTACCTGTCCCTCCCGCCAATAATTTTGGATTTTGGCTGTTATTGCTGCTGTTTTTGTTGAGCCAGTTGGAAGACAAGGAACGATGCTGGACAAGACCAGTGTTCATTCTTCCGCTCCCAACAGTGCAACTAGAAACAAGAGTTTATCCAAGGCCACTCCGCTGAAGTTACTGTAGTGCAAGTTAGCTTCGTGTCGGAGGGTGTCACAGTGACAAATAAGTGGCCGCTGCCCAGGGATGAACCCAAAAATGATGGCAGTCAGGGTGGCCACCTCAGAAGGATGTGGGAGGTTTTTCTTCTGTCTTGTAGAGTTTACGGAGGCTGGAATCCATCAAGAAATCCACGGATCTGCAGGAGAGACAAAAAAGACATAGTGGAACTGGAAAAGGTGCAGAAGAGAGTGACTAAAATGATTACTGGGCTGGGGGACCTCCCTTATGAGGAAAGGCTAAAACATTTGGGGCTCTTTAGTTTGGAAAAAGGCGCCTGAGGGGGGATATGATTGAGATGTACAAAATAATGCAGGGCATGAGTAAAGTGGAGAGAGGGACGCTATTCTCCCTCTCACAAAACACCAGAACTAGGGGACATGTACTCAAATTGAGGGCTGGGAGAGTAAGAACAGACAAAAGAAAATATTTTTTCACCCAGCGTGTTGTTAGTCTGTGGAACTCCCTGCCACAGGATGTGGTGATGGCATCTGGCCTGGATGCCTTCCAAAGGGGATTGGACAGATTCCTGGAGGAAAAGTCCATCACAGGTGACAAACCACGATGGAGATGTGTAATCTCCAGGCTTAAAATCAGGGTACTTCAATGGTCAGATGCAGGGGAGTGGTATCAGGAAACAGATATCTAGTCTCGTGCGCTCCCAATATGCATTTGGTGTGGCCACTGTGAGATACAGGAAGCTGGACTAGATGGGCCTTTGGCCTGATACAGCATGGCTCTTCTTATGTTCTTATGTTATGTAAGGCTTTCGAGGGTGAGCATACTTTAGTGTGAAGGAGTAATCAATGAAAGTCTGTCCTGGGTCCAGTGCTTTCCAATATGTTCATAAATGACATGGAGACAGGGATAAATATTGAGGTGGCCAAGTTTGCAGATGACATGAAACTTTTCTGTGTGGTAAAAACCAGAGAAGAGTGTGAAGAGCTCCAGAAGGATCTCTCCAAATTGGGGGTGTGGACTACGAAATGGCAAATGAGTTTCAATGTAGCCAAATGTAAAGTAATGCATATTGGGGCAAAAAAATCAAAACTTTATCTATCAACTCATTGGCTCTAAGTTATCTGTGACGGATCAGGAAAGAGATCTTGGTGTGTTGGTGGACAGCTCAATGCAGGTGTCTACACAATGTATGGCAGCGGTGAAGAAGGCCAATTCCATGCTAGGGATTATCAAAAAGAGGATTGAAAAGAAAACAGCCAACATTATAATGCCATTGTACAAAACGATAGTAAGGCCGCACCCCAGGAGTATTGTGTACAATTCTGGTCACTGCATCTCAAAAAAGAAATAGTGGAACTGAAAAAGGTGCAGAAGAGAGCGACTAAAATGATTACTGGGCTGGGGCACCTCCCTTATGAGGAAAGCCTAAAACATTTGGGGCTCTTTAGGCTGGAAAAAAGGCACCTGAGGAGGGATATGATTGAGAGGTACAAAATAATGCAGGGCATGAGTCAAGTGGCTAGAGGGACACTCTTCTCCCTCTCACAAAATGCCAGAACTAGGGGACATCCACTCAAACTGTGGGTTGGGAGAGTGAGAACAGACAGAATAAAATATCATTTTTCCAGTGTGTTGTTAGTCTGTGGAACTCCCTGCCACAAGATGTGGTGATGGCATCTGGCCTGGATGCCTTCCAAAGGGGATTGGGCAGATTCCTGGACAAAAAGTCCATCACAGGTGACAAACCACGATGGAGATGTGTAATCTCCAGGCTTAAAACCAGGGTACTTCAAGGGTCAGATGCAGGGGAGTGGTATCAGGAGACAGATATCTAGTCTCGTGCACTCCCAATATGCATTTGGTGTGGCCACTGTGAGATACAGGAAGCTGGACTAGATGGGCCTTTGGCCTGATCCAGCATGGCTCTTCTTATGTTCTTATGAAGGGATAAGGAAAAAACAAACAGGGATGCTTCAAAAATGCCCCCCAGTTCCCTAAAACTTCCTGGGTGGCAGCATTTTTCAAGGAACATGAGAATTCATGGTGTGGATTTTTTTTTAAATTGTCTTTGTATAAAGCTGACCTGACCATCAGATGGCAGATGACACACCTGTTGACAAAACATAGCTCCTTCTAACCATCGAGTTATAAAATGGGCCTCCCTCTCTTTGAGGGGGAACGGTGAAGGGTTGGTCTGTTCCTTGCAGGCAGGACCTGGTGCCTACACTTTTTCCTTTGATGTACTTTTAATGTTTGACTGAAGGACGGCAGAACATGTTTTAAACAGAAGAAAAGTTCCACAATTGCACAGCACTTGAGTATGAATAAGAAGCCGATGGCAGACTGGCTAGATCAGGGTTGTCCAAACTTTTTGCAAGGAGGGCCAGATTTGGAGAGGTGAAAATGTGTTTGGGCCGACTATTCAGCCTGAAAGGGTGGGGGGGAGAAAGGGCATGGATGCGTGCACATCTGCAGCATCCACAAATGCTCTGGTTTCAAGGCACCCAAGTGTCCAACAGCTGTTGCATGGCCTGGGAATCAGCCCGCACACACCCAAGATGCACCACTGCTCACATATGCTGCCCTCCCTCACAAGGAGGTGGGGAGGACTCTGCAGCAATGGAGCCGGGGGTCAGTAGGCAGGGCAGGTGACTAGGGGGACAGAGGGGGGCAGGGAGGACAGGCAAGTCATAAAACTGCAAAGTGACGTTTCCAGATGGCACAGGGAGGGGGTGGCCGCTGGGGAAGAGTGACAGGCTGAGCCGGCATGGAGAAGAGGCTGAGGGCCAATCAAAATTTTAAAACGGGCCGCATTTGGCTCCCGGGCCGGACTTTGGACATGCCTGGGCTAGATTCTAGAACTCTGCAGAAGGCAGAAATACAAAGAAAGGCCCTTAAAAGCATTTTAAAATGTTAAAAACAAAGAGGTAAACTTTGGAGTCTAACAGGAGCCTTTTTCAGGTTCGGCACTGCAGAACTTAGGGGGCTGGGGAAGAACAGACAAGCCCAATAATCATCCTCACCAGATCTTACACAACACTCCATGAAAAGTTGGGGACCTTTCTGTTTCTCCTCCTGATGCTCTGTGATACTCAGGAGGAAGAAGGGTCTTGTTGGGCTCAAAACCTTGCTTATGTTTGCCAGTAAAAATTACTGCCAAATTAAAACCTACCCTTCCTTTATAACAAAACTGGGGCTGTAGGGAGCTCAGAATAAACCTGAATCCCTGGCTCCATCAAGCAGGGGTGTCAGTTATGGAGGAAAAACAACAGCAGAAGCCACTGGACATTAATCAATAAGTTGTGACACTCTGGATCAATGGGAGACAACATCATGGCACCATCATTCTGTTGGCCCAAGGCAACTCTGTCAGCATCATGTTTATTTATAGATGAGCTGGATTCTCAGGCAGAGATTGTATTTCCTCAAAGGGAATACGGATCCGGTTTGGAAAAAAAATAAAGCCCATTTTCCATCCTGTGCAATGTGGAGAATAGATGTTTCAGGACAAAATCTTAACACTGCAATTCTTTTCTTTTGTTGCTCTAGAAGGGGATTAGTCATTGGGGGAGGGGAGGAGGATGCCTTTACAGGTTGCAAGTAAAGTACAGGCAACGGAGGTAACAGATCCTTAATACAGAGCTTGGGAAACTTACATGCTTGGACTACAATTCCCAGAATGCTCGGCCAGCTCTGGGAGTGGTAGTCCCCCAAATTAATGTTTCCACGCCCTGCTTAAGCAAGAATGGGCAAAATTCTATTCGCATAATTATGCCAACATAAAACAGATCTGGGCACTGGAAATGAAGGATGTCAACAAACAGGACGGAGGGGAGACATTAAAAATAAAAAGAATCCCAATTGGATCACCGCTACTAGGGTCAGAACTCTTGTCAGAGTAGGAAGCTTTCGATTCATTAAATTGTTGATTTCCAGCGCCGAGATCTGGTTTATGCTAGACTAACCATGCCTATTCCAAAAATACTTCTGATAGGTAAATGTTGCAGCTTCTCCCTGTCTCAACCACCCCCTGATTCTTTGTCATGCCAGAAAGGGGCTCGTCAGAAGAGATGAAAGCAGTCCTTATCGGGCTGGGATCAGTTCCGACATGAAAGGGAAACCTTTCAAAGTCCCCAGAGCCGAAGCATTCAGACGTCATGAAGCGTCTTCTTCAAAGCTCAGCAAACATCCAGGTGTAAGCAGTGAACAGGGGAACGCTTTTGGGTTAAGACTCCCACTATCTGTCACCATTGGCTGTTCTTGCGTGATAGACCCCATAGTCCCGACAACATCTGGCACGTCACCTAAGGCTCCCTCCAGTTATAATGTCCCATTTCACCCAGAGAAGAGCAAAACAGAACACTCTTGACAACCATGAAAACCTTGCGATTAAAACTGTCTGATGAGGAGGGTGAGCCTCACATAATCTTAAAGCATGCTCTGGGCAGTTAACAATTTAATTATGCATTGCTCTCCCTCCCACCCCTTGAGCCGGGTTCTTAATTTACCAGCCTGGGAAGGATGGAAGGCTGAGTGAACCTTGAGCCAGTTATCCGGGCCACGAGTGGAGTTTTGACCTCAGTGCTGCAGTTGAACTGCTGTGCCCCAAGGCTCCCACTGTGGCCCAGCCTGTACCTTATCAAGGACGTCTCACTGGAATCCACCCCACATCCCGACTTGAAACCCCAAACCACGGCCTGGAGGCCGAAAGGGCCCATACCTGTCGATGGGCTTGATGATGAAAGGGATGGCGGAGAGGCCGACGGCTGTGGTCGCCCACTTCCTGACCGAAAGGGGCCAGCGGGTCGTCCTGCCCATGAGGTAGAGGGAGGCTGCGCAGATGCGGTTGATGGTGAACCCTGGAATGATCACGGAGGCCAGGCTCTGCCAGACAAACGTGTCCACGACAGCCACCGTTGCTTGGGCGGCCCGCCCTTCCTCCTTTGGTGTGGCCTGTCAAGCAAAAACAAGAAAGAAGGAAGGAAGGAAGGAAGGAAGGAAGGGAAAAAAGGAAAGAAAGATTCAAAAGGGGCTGGATTTTAGATTAAACCAAAGCCTTGAACGAACTTGGATCCCTGTTGGAATGTGCCAGACTTCTGAAGCAGACACTCAAGAGCCGACTTGATTGACTAAATCTATTTACAGTGGTACCTCCAATTATGAGCGTCTCTAATTAAGAACAACTTGACTTAAGAGCGAAAAACCGTTGGCGTTTTAACTGCTGCCTTACAAATTTTAGATGCGGTCTGCTCTACTGCAATTTATTATTATTATTATTATTATTATTATTATTATTATTATTATTATTATTATTATTATTATTATTATTATTATTATTATTATAGATAGGGCTGCTTTACTTAAGAATTGTTCGACTTAAGAGCATGAATTCAGAATGGGTTAAACTCGTAAGTGGAGTTACCACTGTATTCGTAAGTGGCTTTTTGATCTCATGATTTATATATAAGCTGGGGGAGCATCACTGTGCATTTAGTTGCTCAATTAAAACCCAATTCAAAGTTGGGAAATACCTTGTATTAGGCAATACATTCATACATCATTAGCGCACTTGTATACTGTAATATTTCAGCACCATGAGATGTTACTCATAAAAAGCAGTGTGGTACAGTGGGTGGAGGATCAGGCTAGGAGGACTCAGGAGGCCTGACTTAAGATCCCTTCTCAGCCAGGTCAAGTCCCTGTGGCAGGCATTGATAACGCTACTGCTGGAACATCTTGCATATCCTAAAAACCCATAAATGGGAATCCATTTGTTGCCATCTAACATTAGCAGGTACTGTATTATCCAACTTGGCACATGGTTTGTATCTGTATGCTACCCTTGAGCACAATGCATTTCTCCGTATCTCTGTTTTCATCATCTATATGTCATCCAACTTTCCCAATAAATCCCTCTAGTACTCCTCAGCTAGGAATTGGCAGCCTCTTTGGCAAAAAATTCCATCAGCCTTGGCCAGCCCAGCCAATGGTAAGGCATGATGGGACTTGCAGTCCCTCACCATCTGGAGGCAGCAAATTGTTCTCCTCCGCAACAAACCCAGCCTCTCCCCCTCCCCCACCATTCTTACAAATCTGTAATGGGCAAATATAATTTTTAATTCTCCCACTTCTACCGTGGCTCATCCAAACAAGGATCGAGGAATCTGCCTTATAGCTTTTCAAGGTAACACTGACACTTGGACGGGTGGTAGCAATTCCAGTGTCTCCATCCCTGGCCTTTCCAGGTAACTTCTGCATCATCTTTTTCAGTTGGAGATGCTTCATAAGAATCTAAGAACAGCCCTGATGGAACAGGCCATCACAGCCCATCCAGTCCAGCAGTCTGTCTCACACAGTGGCTCACCATTTGCTTCAGAGTATTCCCAAGCAGATGTCTTCACCTGCTTACGATTCCCCACAAATGGCATTGAGAGATCTCCTGCTTCTCTCTCCAACCCGGAGGTTGTCCTTAGGGATCCATCATGATAGCTATGGATACCCTTGTTCTCCATGAACTTGTCCAATCCGTTCTTAAAAGTGTCAAGGCTGACAGCTGCCACCACTTCTTCTGGCAGGGAGTTCCATAGACCAGTGATCCTCTGGGTGAAAAGGACTTTCTCTTATTTGTTTGAGATCTAGCACCCAAAAGTGTCATGGAGTGTCCCTTAGTTCTAGTGTTGTGTGATAGGGAAAACAGCTTTTCCTTATCTACTTTGTCCATACTGTGTATGATTTTATAAACTTCAATCAGGTCACCTGGCGTCATCGTTTAAGAGTGAAGAGGCCCAGCCGCTGCCGCCTCAGATGATAAGGAAGGTGTTCCAGTCTCCAAATCATTCTGGTTGCCTTTCTCTGCACTTTTTCCATTTCCATAATATCCTTCTGGAGGTATGGGGACCAGAACTGTACACAATATTCCAGATATGGGCCTCACCATAGATTTATAAAGAGGCAAAATGACACTTGCTAACTTATTTTCTATACCCTTCCTAATGATCCCTAGCATTGAGTTTGCTTTTTTCACTGCTGCGGCACACTGGGCTGACACCTTCATTGAGCTGTCCACCAGGACACCAGGGTCCCTTTTCCTGGTTTGTTGCAGAGTTCAGACCTCATCAGGTTGAAACAGGAAGTGCAGGACTGCTGAGATGCTGTCCTTCCTTCCTTCCTTCCTTCCTTCCTTCCTTCCTTCCTTCCTTCCTTCCTTCCTTCCTTCCTGAGCACTGCACAATTTAAAACTGTGGATGCATATGAAATATAAAGTCCAAACAAATTTAAAAGAGTAAATTACTGTATGAACATTAATAACAGGGCTCTCAAGAGGTATGTGCCTCATTGCAAAAGTCCGCTTTGGATTTGGCCTTTCATCCTTTCCAGATCTGCCCCACAATGGGCGCCACTCAGCATCACCCTTGCCACCTCTGGCCCTGCCTCATCTTTAAGGCCACAGGCAATTCAAAGGGGGTGGTGCTGTTCCCTTTAAGGCAGAGACAGGTGGTCCTGGCAGTTCATTCTACTCACGGTAGCAGCTTTTTTCCCTTTGTCAACGGCATCGGCAGTCACGTAAATGGTTGCCACGCCGTAGCTGGCCCAGACCAAAGAGACGGGCACGATGGCACGGAAGGACTCCCCAACTTCGTTAGCGTAGCCTACAACGAAGGGCAAAGGTCAGCAGAGACAGCAACCCTCCTCCGGAGCTCCACGCACTGCCCAAAATCCAATTGCTGATTTATGGTTGTTGTTTTTTCTTGTTCTGGTTACATTCACACTTGGAATTGTCAATGTTATTTGGAACGGATCATTTCCTGTAGAAAACGGGACCGGGTCCAGGGTGAGGGAGGCTGTGGGGACAACTAGTCACTTATGCTTGCATTGTTATGGCACATTAGCAAATTGCCACTAATTAGTAAGGCAATTTATATGCTTTATATGCTATGTTCTGGAACATGCACCCAGGGAAGGCAATCAGGATTGTGTCACTTAGCATCAGTTTTCCACAGGGATATATGCCATTTCACTTACTCAAGGACGATTCCACTTATCCTCATCAATTTTAAGGGTCAGATGTATCCAAAACTGCACAAGGGGCGGGGGAGGAGGAGGCATGCTGTATTTTACCCTCATAACATTCTGCTCAATAAAACTGGGAAATGATGCTTTAGAGCAGTGGTGGTGAATCTTTGGCCCTCCAGATGTTTTGGACCACAATTCCCATAGCCATAAGAACATAAGAAGAGCCATGCTGGATCAGGCCAAAGGCCCATCTAGTCCAGCTTCCTGTATCTCACAGCGGCCCCACCAGATGCGTTTGGGAGTGCATGAGACTAGATATCTGTCTCCTGATACCACTCCCCTGCATCTGGCCTTATGAACTACCCTGGTTTAAAGCCTGAGATTACACATCTCCATCATGGTTTGTAACCCATGATGGACTTTTCCTCTAGGAATCTGTCCAATCCCCTTTTGAAGGCATCCAGGCCAGATGCCATCACCACATCCTGTGGCAGGGAGTTCCATAGACTTACAACGCGCTGGGTGAAAAATATTTCATTCTCTGTTCTTACTTCCCAGCCCACAATTTGAGTGTATGTCCCCTAGTTCTGGTATTTTGAAGAGGGAGAAGAGCTTCCCTCTACCCACTTTACTCATACCCTGCATTATTTTGTATGTCTTGTTCATATCCCCCTCAAGCGCCTTTTTTTGTTTGGTTTGACTAAAGAGGCCCAATTGTTTTAGCCTTTCTTCATAGCAAAAAACCCTCAGCCCAGTAATCATTTTAGTCGCTGTCTGCACCTTTTCCAGTTCCACTATGTCTTTCTTGAGATGCGGTGAAAAGAATTTCCCACAATACTGGTGGGGCCTTACTATTGTTTTGTATAACGGCATTATAATGTTGGCTGTTTTATTTTCAATCCTGCTTTTGATAATCCCTAGCATGGAATTGGCCTTCTTCCATCTTTCCACAATTGGGACACCTGTCCTGGAGCTGTCCACCAACACACCAAGATCTCTTTCCTGATCCAGTGCTCCCCAAACTCAGAGCCCATGAGTTGATAGATGAAGTTTGGATTTTTTTTCCCCAATATGCATTACTTTACATTTGGTTACATTAAAACGCATTTGCCATTTCTCAGCCCACTCCCCCAGTTTGGAGAGATCCTTCTGGAGCTCTTCACAATCTTCTCTGGTTTTTACCACACGGAAAAGTTTTGTGTCATCTGCAAACTTGGCCACCTCACTGTTTATCCCTGTCTCCAGTCCTCGGAATTCTGGGAGTTGTGGTCCAAAACACTGGGCGTGCCGAAGGTTCACCACCACTGTTTAGGGGGGTCCTACTGTACAGTCCTCACTTCCAAGTCAATTCGATCTTATGGTGACCCTTTTAAGTGTTTTGCTCATCAAAAGGATGGAAAAATGGGTTTTGGAAATACGCCAGCAGCCGTTCAATCTAGAAGGGCTCCCATTATCCCAGAGCCAATGAATATTTGGAACAGTGTGCTTGTGAAATGGATGGTTTCATTCTCCATGTCATTCTGTTTCCCTATGCCTGATGAAGCAGGGGTGCCCACAAAAGCTTACAATAAGATCTAAGAGTTGGCCTTTAAGGTGCCACAGCTGTTGTTGTTGTTGTTGTTGTTGTTATCTCTTGTTTGGTTTGCCTTCTTTGGGTTTTGCTTGGAATGTGAGCAAAAAAACCCTCTGCCAAGTTCTCGCCACACAAGCTGTTGTATTTTTTAAAAATAAACCTTGGTGCTTCAGAGAGAAAAAAGAGATTTCCCCTCTGGCAACCCCCCCCCAGCTGTCGCAGCTGTTCTGAGGAGATTATATTTCATCCTGCATGTGAGAGGTGCCTGTACACCCTCTTCAGCTGTAGCGTCCATCTTTTCTACAACGACTCCTGTCCTACAAGTGACCTTCTGGGGTCCAGGGATTGTCACCTACACCACAGAAATCACAGTTCTAATGCCTCCGGGCCTGTTGATTTTGAAATATCCCTGACGAGGGATACCTGGGGCCTTTTTGCAGTTAATTCTCATTGCCCCACCCTTTAAGTTCCTGGCCTGCTGGAGCTGGCTTCCCTAGCCTTGAAGTATTTTTTCCCCATACAAACACATCCCAAATAGAAAAGAACGCAGCAGAAGCCTGAAATCTCCTGGGGAAGTCTGCCAGCCAAGTAAGGGGGCAATGAGACTTCTACCTTTTTAAAATATACTTTTTTGCTTGACTAATTAAAACTCGATCCAGCCTGCTGCAGACCTTGCTCAATGATTTGGGACCTTATTTTGTGCTGCATTTTGCTGGCTCATCACACAACTCGTGCCTCTGTTTCTTCTTGTGTGCAAGCACGTGGAAGCCAAAGATTCAGGCAGCTTGGAGTGCTTACACATCCTCTTTGTGAAGGTGCCCTCTGTTGGAACTTGAATTTAAAGGTAAGGAAGAATGGTCTGGAAGTGGCCCATCATCCACGGAGAGCAGCATCTGGACAGCAGAGTTAGCAAGAAGTAGGCAGGGCCCCTGGTCACTGCTCTGTCCAATGAAGTTCATCCAAACTCAAGTCCATGGTTTCCATGACTGGGTGAATCCATCTCACATCTATCTTTCCTCTTTTCCTATTCCCTCCCAGTTTTCCTGGCATTCCTGTCTTTTCCAGTGAGTTTTCTGATCTCATGTCACAATGGAATTCACGATATATGACTCAGACCATTCCTGATTTTACTTCTTTACATATACCTTGGATACACCATTTCCAGCATCTAGATCTTTCTTTTAGACCGCAGCACCCAGAATTCCCTGGCACAACTGGTAATGAGAAAGCAGCGTGGGAGGCTGCAGTCCAGAACATCTGGAGGGCTGAAGGTCGCCCACCCCCTGCTTTAAAGAGGACCCCGCTTCTCCTCTCTCCAGCCAGGCAGCCTGGGGTAAGGGTGGGCCAGGGGTGGAGGGAAGGGCCGGAGGAGGCTGACCGTCAGCGGCTGGCTGCCTCTGCCTCCTTCCTGCCTCCTTGCGCCTCCACGCAACCTGCTTGGGCCAGGAGAGCTGGACCTGCGGCAGCCTTCTCGGGTCTCCCCGCAAGGACAGTGGTGGCGAACCTTCGGCACTCCAGATGTTTTGGACCACAACTCCCACAGTCCTTTGTCATTGGCAGTACAGGCTTGGAATTCTGGGAGTTGTGGTCCAAAACATCTGGAGTGCCGAAGGTTCGCCACCGGATCTAGGACGAGGAGCCACTGCTGCCTCCGGTCAACACGTGTCTTTCTTTTTTCTTTCTTTCTTTTTTCTTTCTTTCTTTCTTTCTTTCTTTCTTTCTTTCTTTCTTTCTTTCTTTCTTTCTTTCTTTCTCTTAAACAAGCTACAGCAAATGTCTAAAGCTCCCCTGAGAATGCCTGCCTTTTCCAGCCAAAGCCCACACTTGCAAGCTACATCTTTGCAATGGGAGAGCAGTGTGTTCGCATATGGGTTCCCGTTATGGAGCTGGCTGGAGAGTCCAGTGGTTTAGCTCTCTGGCTGCAGAGCCCAGGATCCTGGCGTCTGGATCCCCACTGGGGCCTCGCAGGGGAAGTGGTGGCCTTGGGTCTCCAAGGACACCTCCAGAAGATGGGAATAGCAGACCACGTCTGAGCATTCTGTACTGGGAAACGTCTGAAAGCCTCACTGAACGTCAGAATAGATTTAATGGCACACAATGAGGACTACTGTATATTTCATCTCTGCCTCTGACGGTCTGCCGAGGTGAAAGCAAAAACAAGCAAGCAAGTAAATAAAACAGGCCAATTTCTTTTTGCGTTTTGCACTTATGGGGGGGGGAATCGCCCCCCCCTTCGTGTTTTGCTTCGGGCGGCGAAATATCTTGCATCCCCCCCCTTCCCTCCCTCCCTCTCTCACACATACACTTGCTTTTTAAATTTTAGCTCAAAGGGGAAGTGCGAATACATCAAAGCGGATCTCAACAATGCTGCTTTGCAGCGGCGGCGGCGGTGGGGACGCAGCGAGGTGGCTGGCGCCTTCCGAAGGACTTTGCTGGGCTGGGGGATTCTGGGACTTGTAGTACTCAACCAACCAACGAACCCACCCGGATTTCCGAGCCCTTCCGAGGCATCTGGCAGCGATCAGCCGGGACGGCCAACTTCGTCCCCCCCCACCCCGGGACAAGCTTCCCCGCCCCGCCGAACGTGCGCCCGCTGCGCCCGCGCGCAGAAGCGGCACAGGAGCCCCCGCCGGGGGGAAAAGCTGGCACCCTGGGCTCCCCTGTCCTTTGCATGCGCTCCTTCCAGTCCGCGGGAGGTCCCGTGGCTGGATCCCCCCCCACACACACACACGTTTCCCACGCCTTACCCCCCCCCAACCTCCGCCTGGCCGGCGCCTTTGCAGCTCGGCGCGTTCCGACGTGCGCCCTTACCCAGGTAGCGCACCCACGTGTCGCGGTAGAGGTCGACCGGAGGCGGCTCCTCCTTCTCCCGGGAGCCCATGGCTGCTGCTGCTGCTGCTGCCGCCGTCGGATTCCTCCTCCTCCTCCTCCTCCTCCTCCTCGCGGGGAGACCCGAGAAGGCTGGCTGGCGCAGGCCCGGCTCTCCTCGCCCAGGCTGGCCGCGTGGAGGCGCAAAGAGGAGGAGGGAAGGAGGGAAAGAGGCGGAGGCAGCCAGCCCACCCCGGGAGGGTCAGCCTCCTCCGGCCCTCCCCTCCTCCGCCCCTGGCCCGCCCTTGGCCCAGGCTGCCTGGCCGGAGAGAGGAGAAGCAGCGGCGATGGGGGGGGGTGTCCGCTTTAAAGCAGGGGGTGGGCGACCTTCGGCCCTCCAGAGGTTCCGGACCGCAGCCTCCTGCGCTCCTTTCTCATTCGCAGTCGTGCCAGGGAATTCTGGCCGCTGCGGTCCAAAACTTATTTATTTTTGCATTTCTAGACTACCCGATTTCCCAGCAGGGACTCTGGGCGGTTCACATGAAAGCCAAATAAATAGAGAATAATTAAGAGGAAACAAAACAGTAAAGAGGCAGGATATAACACCAAACAGACAATGGAATAAAAAGTCCCGCAGGAGGCAAAACTAAAGGGTGGCGAGGAAGGTACAACAATAAAAGGCAACACAACGTTACATTACCAATCACCAAATGTTTCCCTAAAAAGCCAGGTCTTTGATGCTTTTTTAAAGGTTGCTAGGGTCTCTGGCATATTTGGCAAGGCAGCTTGTTCCACACTGTGGGACCAGCCACTGAGAAGGCCTGTTTACAAATAACAACCTTACGGGGCCTGGGGGGGGTGGCGGCCACATGGAGCGAAAGCGCCAAGGCTGCTCTGGTGGGTTGGGTCATCGCTGACCTTTGGGAAATCTGCTCTGCCAGATACACAGGCCTCAAGCCAGGGAGGATTTTATAAACCAAAACTTATACCTTGAACCTTATCCAGGAGGCAACAGGTAGCCCGTGCAGGTGGTCCAGAACTGACATGATGTGGTCAAAGCGATGGTGGGCAGACCCCCCCCCCAAGACTGCGAAGAGGACCACCATACCCACCCACCCACCCCAAGAACAGAGCCTTGGTCTTCTCGGGGTTGAGTTTGAGCCTTTTAGACCTGGTCCATTCCCACACAGCATCCAGGCAGCGATCAAAGGGCTGGACCGCCTCCATTGCAGAGGTAGAAAAGGAGATATAGGCCCTTTGTACACGACCCCTAAACTCCGCCACAAATGGCTCCCAGCTCCGGAGCTTAAAATTGTTTCCCCACCAGCTCCGGAGTTTACAGATAATTAAGTGCGACCACGCCCACCTAAGCGCGTCCCAGCGCACCTTTCAAGTACCTGCTCTCTGGAGGTGAACATTCCTGATGCGGATATAACGTAGTGACTGCCCGGCTCTCCTTGCTTCTGTTTGTTCTTTTTCTGCCCCCCGCCCCTTTAAGAGATCTGAATGCAGTGCCGGGTGGGAACGCAGGCACAGCGACAAACCCCTAAGATCTCTGGTCCGAATTTAAGTGGCCAGCAGATCTTAAGGGTCGTGTGAAAAGGCCCATAGAGCTGTGTGTCATCAGCGTACTTACGACAGCAAGCCCCATATCTCCAGATGACCTCAGCCAGTGGCCTCATATAAGTGTTAAAGAGCATGGGAGAGATTGCCGACCCCTGAGGCACCCCACAAGAGAGTGACCAGTATCTGAAAAGTGCTGTCTTATCTCCCTTCCATCATCTTTCCTCCAGGATAAACAAAGCAAAAAACAAAAGCAAAGTGTTCTGGTTATATACCACACCATACCACTCCAAGAAGTCTCTGGGTGGTTTTAATTACATTTGCCCCCCCCCCCCAGCAAGCTGGGTACTCATTTTACCGACCTCGGAAGGATGGAAAGCTGAGTCAACCATGAGCCAGCTACCTGGGATTGAACCCCAGGTCGTGAGCACAGTTTTACCTGCAGGACAGGCATTTAACCACTGCACCACAGGGCTCCTAAGGATGCCTAATTCTTTCCTCCTAGGACCTAAGGCTTCGTTTCCACACACATACACCCCACGATCATCCTTGATGCCCTCCTCTGAACTTGGTCCAATTTGCCAGCATCTTTCTTGAAGTGTGGTGTCCAGAACTGGACACAGGACGCAAGGCAGGCCTAACCAGTGCTGAATACAGGGTGACGAGCATCTCACGGGATTTGGAAATTATAATGCAACCTAAAATAGCCTTTGCCTTTTTTGTAGCTACATCACACTGTTGCCTCCTATTCAGCTTGCGATCCAGGACAATTCCAAGGTCCTTCTCACATGTTGTGTTACTGAGCCAAGGACCACTAATGTTCAAACTATGCTATAGGGTTCCTACCACCACCACCACCACTCAGAGTGTGGAACTCTGCACTTATCCCTGTTAAATTTTCATTTTGTTTGTCCTCAGCTCAGTGCTCAAGTCTATCTAGATGTCCCTCAATTCCTGTTCTCAGTACTTAGTTGTACTGGATTGTATATTGTCCCTCATTATTTGTGTCCTTTTTCCTACTAGACAGGTAGGGTTAAAATATTCTAAAATAAATAAATAAATAGATCATTTTGGATTTTCTTTCCGTCTTCCAGGGTATATATATTTAACATACCCTCTCTCTCAAAGATAACTGTAAAGCAAATAAGCAAAAAGTGTGCTGCTTATATACCACCTCGTATTGCTTAAGCTTAAGCACTCTCTGGATGGTTTGCAATTAAATTATGCAGGCTACACTTTGACCACCCACACACCCGCACAGATTGAGCTGGGTACTCAGTTTACCAGCCTTGGAAGGATGGAAGGCTGAGAGAATCTTGAGCCAGCTACCTGAGACTGAACCCCTGGCCATGAACAGAGTTCTGGCTGGAGTGCTGCCCTCAGCCCACTGCACCACAAGGCCCCTTCCACTGCTTGAGGGCGTTTATACACGACCCCTAAGCTCCGCCGCAAATGGCTGCAAGCTCCGGACTTTAAAAATGTTTACCCACCAGCTCCGGAGTTTGCAGACAATTAAGTGCAACCCGCCCACTTTAGCGCGACCAAACAGCAGTTTTCTTGAACCTGCTCTTTGATGGTGAAAAATTTTGATGCGGAGACTGCCTGACCTCTCCTCGCTTCTTTCTGTTGTTTTTCTTTTGCCTCCGCCCCTTAAAGAGGAACCAGGAAGTAAACGGAGGTCGGAGCAACTTCCACCAGCACCGGAGGTAAGCCTTTTATTCTTTTGTCTCTGTCTAAGGCTTTTTTTCCTCCCCCCCCCCACGCAGACAGAACAAAGAAGTGCGGAGCGGGTGGGGACGGAGGAACAGCAACGAACCCTCGAGATCTCTGGTCCGAATTTAAGGGACCAGCGGATCTTAGGGGTCGTGTAAAAAGGCCCTGACTCTCCACCAAGAGTGGGCCTTGCCAAGGCCTCTTGAAGAGAATTACCAGGGGCCACCCACCCCCTCCCATCAAAAACATGGCCTTGGTCTTTCCTCTGCCGTAAGCGAATAAAATAATGAACATTGCCATGTAATTTTCTGTTTGGGAGAAGGCAAAACTCAACACAATGTGGGCCGGCAAACCTCCTCAAGAGCTTCGTAGGTCAAATTACGGTGCGAACACAAGGCTTGGGAGAAAGATAAATAATTAACCTGGGGCTTCAGAGAGAAATTAGTTTCCCAAAGTCAGGCACCATGCTTCTCATTGGAGGAAGAAGCACTGAACAGATGTGAAAAAGAGACACAAGCCTTGCCCTGAGCTCACCAATGAAAAAGGCGAGAGCCCCAATGGAAGCATAAACAAACAAAAAGCCTTCAGCCTAGCAAGGAGATGGTATCCACCACTTCACCCAGGGCCAGTTTGCCCGTCTCAGCCATGCTGTAGGGTTCTTCCTGGGAAAAGGGGTGCAGCACAACCCCCCGGTGGCTGTTCTTTCTCAGTCTAAGGGCGTTTATACACAACCCCTAAGCTGCGCTGCAAATGGCTCCCAGCTCCGGAGCTTAAAAATGTTTCCCCACCAGCTCCGGAGTTTGGAGACAATTAAGTGCGACCCCGCCCACTTTAGTGCGACCCAGCACACTTTTCTTGTACCTTCTCTCTGGAGATGAAATTTTTTTGATGTGGATAAGAGTGCCGGGCTCTCCTCGCTTGTCTGTTGTTGTTTTGCCTCCCGCCCCTTTAAGAGCTCCTTGAGACGGAAGCAGGAAGTAATGGGGCTCATGGCAAGTTTGACAGGCAGGGGCAGGTTAGTAAAGGCTTCTTTTGTCCTTTTTTTGCCTCCCCCCCCTCACGCCGACAGGAGCAGGAAGTGCTGAGGGGTGGGGACGCAGGAACAAAAACGAACCCCCAAGATCTCTGGTCCGAATTTAAGGGACCAGCGGATCTTAGGGGTCGTGTGAAAAGGCCCTAGATTGGGGAACAGGGTCGCCTCCTCTCTTTTACACTTGCCTCCCTGAACCCTCCCCCCTCCACACACACACCCCTAGGCTTGATCTTTCTGTACTTCCATGCATTTTTTTAAAAAGCGAGAAGCAAGACAGGCAGCCTTGGAAATATCTTTGTATTAAGAATAGTCCAATATGCATTATCATTATGGTACAAAATTGTCTTTATTTTTACAAAGGGAGAGAAAACAGCAGGTGCTCAATTCACGTAGCAGAGGGTGGAGGGAATGCCCTTTGCGGTGACTGCAACCCTCCATCACTAAATGCAGAGCCGAGCGAAAGGCAAGGATCCTGGTGTTCTTCACCTCCTCGAGATGCTTGCTGTCAACGGAGGTGCCATGGCTCCTTGACTAACCTATTTTCCAGCCAAGTCCATTCCCAGGGACAAGATTTCATCTTCCTTGGTAGGTTTTTTTTCTGGCTCCGTCTTTGTGTGTTCCTTCTGAATCGAGATGTGTAAAGGATGAAAAGTCAATGGATGAGACCTACTCTTTTGGGGGTCCCTGGTCTCCTTTGCATTATTTTACCAAACGGACCTTCCTATTTATCTTTCCCTTTACAACTGCCCTTTGCTAGTTGTGAATGGGGATACCCAAGGGCAGACACATCTTTCCCTTCCATGGAAAGTGAAAACACAGAGATGTGTGTGAGGAGACAGGCAGCGAGATGGTCCTCAACAGCAGGAACACCTGTCCCTTTCATGTCTCCAAGGAGAGAGGCCATCCCTCTGGAAATCCCAGCCGTGGGTCCTCTCTGGAGGAACACTTCCCATCCTAGAAAAGCTTAGAGGTGTGGAGCTTCTCCCCTTGCCCTGGGGAAAGGACTGGAGGGGCAGCAGCTGACTCTACTTTGAGAGGTGCCCTGCATTCACACTGGGTTTTCGTCTGCCCACCACAAGAGCTTTCTAAAGTACCAAGCCCAGTCCCCAAAATGCATTCAGCACCTTGGATGGCTCCTGCGAAATGAGTGGCTTTGCAGCACTATCAAAAGCGGACCTGTCACCTGCTGCTTGCACTTTCAGAATGGAGGTTTCAGATTTCTTGGACTACAAATCCCCTAATTGTCCATCCCAGGAGTTCTGCCTTATAAAAACCCCATCCCGCAGACACCCAATATGTGCCTCACCTGGAGAGGATGCCTATGTTATGTGTTATTTATTTATTTATTTATTTATTGGATTTTTATACCACCCATCTGGCAACGAGGCCACTCTGGGCCTCGGTTGGAAGACTTCAGAGGCCTAGCACAGGCCCAGCTCTGCCCTAGCTTTGCATGTGCAAAGGACGCTCCCAACTAGCAGAGAGGCAGGTTTCCCTTCTTCACACAAAACTAGGGCAGCAAAGCCCCCCCCCCAAGCCTTCCCAGCTAGGCCTCTTCTCCAGGTGACACACATTTAGGTATCTGTAGGTAGAAATAGGTGTGGCAGAACTCCCAGAATGGAGAATTATGGGATTTGCAGTCCAAATAATCTGAAAACCCCAGACCTAGCCTTCACCTTGACTTCTCAGGTTCTCTGTCCTGTTGGGATCACAACCATTACCCGCAGCTCTAGGGTTGGAGACCTTGGAGGTGGCAGACCTCCTCAGCGTGGTCCGACTGATCGCCCAGGCATGGACCAGCTTTTTGAGCTGATGGCCACCTTGAACCACCTAAGCAGCCCTCACAGAAATCCTTCCTCTTTGCAGGCAGTCAATATTGGGCTGAGGGGAATTCCTATCCTTTCTCATGTCACCCACTGCTCTTTCATGCGCCGCCTCAACTCACCTCCCATTGCTCAGGATCCTGTTGGTGTTTGCCTAACATCAGCCTCGCTTGCTCAGACTCATCAATCGAGGGCTTCTCCGTTCCGGGTCTGGCCACGCACCCGATTTGCTGACGATTGAGACACTCCCTGGCTCCTCGTCAATACGCGGCCATTAGCCAAGTGAAGTTGCGCAGCATATGGGGATCGCGGTAAAATCCTGGACAGGCATAAAACGGCTTCCCCAAAGGGTTGGCAGATAACTCCTGTACGCTATTCACCCCAAAAGTCCCTCCTGGATTCTCTTCACCATGAGAAGGAGCAAAGAGGAGCTTTTGCGTCACACACGCCTCTTTCTCTTTTGGACTGCCTTGGTCAGCCTACTGGTCCTCACCAGATACCATCACATACCCTTCTCACTCTCTGAGGAGAGAAACTCAGGGACCCTCGAACCAGGATGGCCATCAGCTCCAGCAGCCACACAGAGGCCGGAGAAAGGGAATACGGCTAACATCCGTCTGGAAAGTGGACAATCCACCGAGAGACATTGGTGGTGGCTCAGGGCTGTTGGGTGATTATGGACGTACACAGAGTCACGCACATATGTCATAGTCACAGAGTGTTCACCTGAGGTCTTCCAGCAACATCTGAACGCGAGTGACAGTTTGTCTGTCAAAAAACACAAGGCTGGGCTTTAAGACAGATGAATAAGCAACACTGAGTAGGGTTGGGTTTTGCTTCCCATGGCTTGAATTTACTGAGTCATTGACACAGGGAGGTGTGTCAGTCATTCATCATTGGGTTATGCATTTGTCTTCCATCCATTTACTAATATCAGAGACACAGAGACAATTCAAAATAAATAAACAAAACCTGCTCATTGCTTACAACCAAGTAAAAATAAAAAGATGTGTCTTGTGCTTTAAACAAGCAATGGAGATATAATATAAGCAGGCAAAATGATTCCCCCACATAAAAATCCACTCACACACAGAGGCCAAGAGCAGTACATGTTGATATACCCACACTTAGTGGTATTTCTCCTAGTCAAGACTACTCAGATCTTTATTTTTGTAAGCACCAGAGTGTGATTAAAAGATAAGTCACCTAAAAACTGATCAGGTAGCTGAGATCCCGCTCTGGCAGGGGATCACGAGACAGCTGTAGCTGTTGGCCTTCCTCTACATGGGCAGTTTCCCTGGGACTAGCAGGACAACTGCCTTCCATTCATCGTGGTGGCCAGATCTGATATACAACTTCTATTTTCTTGTTGCCTCTTGCATGCAATGCAGAAGAGGCAGCTCTGAGACCAGGAATAGGGAGCACACGTATTATTGTTCACGCACGGATAACTGCTAAACATTGCCTTAATCCTGTGTCACCGACGGCCGTCGTCAATCAAGCAAACAAAATGTGGCCTTTTAAAGGCTTTAGGTAGGACCTTGCTTCACAAACTGGCACACAGAACATTCACCCATCAGTTATCCCCTCCCAGTAGTGCACAAATGGGCACATCTGCACTCCAAATGCTGGATGGCTGTGTATTGATCGGATTGATCAGAGTGGTGTGCCAAAGCATCCTGCAAGTTACCATCTGTTCAGAGGGCTGATAATTCTGATTCAAAGTCCTCAGAATCACCACAAAGCTATCACGGTCAGAAGTCTCAAGGGGAGATGGAACAGCTTTCAAAACCTTTTGTGGTTTTAATATGGCCAGAGGCATCTTTTTAAAGAGGCTGTGTCATGGAGTCACATGACATAAGAAGCACCCCACAAACCCATACTGCCACTCAGTTGATTTCCCTCAGCACCAAACAGTCTTGTGGATTACGAAAACCACCTGGCAGTTCATCCGTCACAGTTTCTGCCCACATTGGCTTGAAAGAGATGCCAGGAAGGGGAGCAAAGAGCTCTAAACAGTTATTAAAACACTGCAATTGGCAAAAGTTTGTCTTGCAGCTGCTGCTCAGCTGTTATCCAAGATAACGGGGATGGCTCAGGTACTTGGGGTCTAGATGCACCCAGTGGGTCTTCTCTGCCGCAGTCTGGGTGTCCCCCTCCTGCCAAAGTCCCGGATGAAGTCATGGATTCATCTTTTCTTCCCACCCTAGTCATCCGTTCGTTCCTCTTTCCTTCCTCAGCCATCGGGGCCCAGAGATCCTTCACCCAGGCTAGTCTGTCCTCACCTTCCTTCACCAGCAGCACAGCAAAAGAGGTGTCCAACCAACAAAAGAGAAGACAAATCAGGAAGGGCAGGGGGAGAGACCCAAAAGGGAAGGACCGGGTTGTCTCCTTTGAGAGGAGGCATGGCTGGCCAGAACAGGGAGCCCAGTTCCACCACTTTCTACCACTTCAGAAACTCCCTCACCCGGCTCCATAGCTTGGTGATCCAGAGGTTGACTCCCAAGTCTGTCAGATACTGGATCTCAGGCGTCAGCATTTTGCGGCAGAGCTTCCGGTATTTCTTGTGGATCTTCTTCTTCAGGTTGTAGCCCAAGATGGACTTCTCGCCCAGCGGCTGCCAGGGTTGCATGGCCGACTCTTGGATGGCGTTGGCATCCACAGGGTGGCCCCCGTCGATGCAGATGCTCCTCATCTTCTCGTTCTCTTTGTGGAGCTGGGCCACGTCGTTGGCCATCCGCTCCCTCCCGTACTCTTCCACCTTGCGCCAGAAGGTGGCGTTGAAGTACCGGTAGAGTTTGGTGTCGATGAGGTTCCAGGCGGTGGCTTTCTGGTAAAGCTCCTCGGTCAGTTTGGAGACGGTGGAGTCTTTCCGGGCGTTGAGCTTGAAGTAGAGGATGTCTCCCAGCTCCCAGCACAGCAAGTCCTTCAGCAGGACCAGAGACTCGTCAAAGTACTCCATCAGCATGACCAGATGGAAGCGTTCGTCAATCTCCCGGATGTACCGGTCCACCAGCGGGCTGTCAGCGTTCATGTTATTGTCGTAGCCCAGGTCAAAGAAGAGGAGGTTCAGGAGGTAGTGGGCGTTGAATCCGTTGGGGTCGTAATAATGCGAAGGGTTGTGCAGGAATTCGGCCAGCTTGTCCTCACCGGGCAGCTTCCAGGTCAAGGGGATGGTCCGCCCAAAGTAGTGGAAGGAAGACTCGAAGAGGTCGGCCGGGTCCCTCAGCACGGTCACAAAGGTGGTGTCGGCCGGCAGGAGCTTGCGCACCTCCTCATAGTTGAGGCGCATGTGGTTACAAATGACGTTGAAGCACATCCCCGGCTGGTAGTCCTGCACTTGGCTTCGCTCGAAGAAGGACGGGTAGTAGAAGTCGTTGCGTCCGTTGGGGAAAGCAAACTTCAGGCGATGCTTCTCCCCAAAGCGGAAGAGGATGTTGAGGACGGTGCTGCTTGCCGTCTTGTGGGTCTTCATGAACATGATGTCCAGCTTGGGGACGCACTTCTGCCCCGGGGGATGATGACTCCCGTTGGCCGGGACCGGCAGCCGGGCCTGAGCTGGGTAGGAAGAGCAGGAATAGGGAATGGGGACCCTGGAAAGAGAAAAGTTAAAATTAGGAGCTTTCTTCCATAGAAATCTATTGCTATTTAAAATGCCCCCCCACTACTTTTCTCCCGAAAAAGGACCCAAGGTGGATTACATCATTCCAAGACAATATTTAAAAGTCAAAACAAGGAGTACAGTGGTACCTCTTAAAACAAATTTAATGCGTTCTACGTGTCAATTTGTTTTAAGAAACTTTTGTCTTACGAAATGTGGTTTCCCATAGGAATTAAATGAAAATGGATTAATCCATTCCAAAGGCTATGGGTAACTTCTTTTTTCAAAAAATTGTTTTACAAAACACGGTTTCCCATAGGAATGTATTGGGAATGGATTAATCCATTCCAGAGGCTAGAATAAAGACAAAACCAGGCTTCCCCCCCTCCCCCCTGGGTACATGTGGAACATTTTTTTGTCTTGCAAAGCATCCCATAGGGAATTTTCTATCAAAAAAATTTCTTCCTAGAGTTTTTGAAAAAAGGGACAAGCCATTAGCACACTGAAAAAAGCCAAACAAAAGCAACATCAAAAACAGAGGAAAAGCAACAAGGCACAACAATCCATTAAAAATACACACACCACAAAACCCTCTCAGGCAACCAGTCACTCAAGGATGGCTTGTCTGAAGATCAAGTCTGTGCCCACCTATGGAAAGAGGCAGCTTGGACAGCTTCACTTCCAGTGGGAGTGAGTTCCAAAGTCTGGGAACAGCCACAGAGAAGGGCCTCTCCTAGGTCCCCAGGAACTGTGACTGCGAACGTGGTGAGAACAAGAGAAATGCCTCTCCTGGTTCCCACCAGGCTCAATGGGGAAGATGCAGTCTTCGAGATAGCTGGACCTCAAGCCATTTGGGACTTTATAGGTTAAAATTGATTTCTGCCTGGAAAGGGATTGGCAGCCAGTGGAGCTGCTGGAACAAAGGGGGTTTACGGGATCCCTGTGACCATCCCCAGAAAGTAATCTAGCTGTTGAAGTTTCCAGACACTATCCAAAAAGGAAGGAATCGTAGAATCGCAGAGTTGGAAGAGACTTCAAGGGCCATCCAGATCAACCCCCTGCCGTGCAGGAACCCCCATCACAGTCCTCCCAACAGATGGCCATCCAGCCCCTGCTTAAAAACCTCCAAAGGAGGAGACTCCACCACCCTCCTTTGGGGCAGCATCTTCCACTGCTGAACAGCTCTAACCGTCAGGGAGTTCTTCCTAATGTTCAAATGGAATCTCTTTACCTTTAGTTCGAGACCATTGCCCTGAGTCCTAGTATCTGAAGCCATGGAAAACAAGCCAGCCCCCTCTTTGATATGACATCCTTTCAAATATTTAAACATGGCTATCATATCTCCTTTCAGCATTCTTTTTGTAAGGCTAAACATTACCAGCTCCCTAAGCCATTCCTCGTACAACATTTCTTCCAGATCTTTAACCATCCTGGCCACCCTCCTCTGGACCCACTCAAGGTTGTCAACATCCTTTTTAAATTGAGAAGCACAGAACTGTACACAGTACTCCAGGTGGGCTACAGAGCAGAATAGAGTGGTACTATCATATTCCTTGCTCTAGACACTGGGGTTCTGTTGATGCAACCAAGAGTCGCATTGGCTTTGCTGGCCACTGTGTTACATTGCTGACCCATGTTCAATTTGTGGTCCACCCAGACTCCCAGATCTCTTTCATAGGTACTATTCTCCAGCCAGGAGTCTTTCATCCTGTATCTATGCAATTCATTTTTTCTGCCTGAATGCAGGACCCTTTTCTCTTTGTTGAAACTCATTCTGTTTGCTTTGGCCTATCACTCTAATCTGTCAAGGTTGTTTTGGATTTTTATCCCATCCTCTTGGGAATTAGCTACCCCTCCCAATTTTGTATCATCTGCAAATTTAATCAGTCTACTCTCTATTCCTTCATACAAGTCATTAATAAAGATGTTGAATAGCACCAGACCCAGAACAGAACCCTGGGGCACCCCACTGGTCACTCCTCTCCATGCTGAGAAGCCATTTACAATCACACTTTGTGTACGATCAGTCAACCAATTGCAAATCTACCTAACAGTAGCATTATCTATCCCACATTGTACTAACTTCTCTGCAAGTATGTCATGGGGAACCTTATTGAAGGCCTTACTGAAATCAAGATAAGCAACATCCACAGCATTCCCCTCTTCCACCAGGCCTGTAACTCTATCAAAGAATGACATCAAATAAGTCTGGCATACTTTGTTTTTGAGAAACACGTGTTGACTTCTACTAATGACAGTGTTAATTGTTAAATAATTACAGACTGTCTGCTTAATAATCTGTTCTAGAATCTTTCCAGGAATAGATATCAAGCTGACTGGGCGGTAATTATTTGGGTCCTCTTTTTTCTCCTTTCTGATGATGGGGACATTTGCCCTCCTCCAATCTATGGGGATGTCCCTTGTTCTCCAGAAATTCTCAAAGATTCTCAAAGAAAGAAAGAAAGAAAGAAAGAAAGAAAGAAAGAAAGAAAGAAAGAAAGAAAGAAAGAAAGAAAGAAAGAAAGAAAGAAAGAAAGAAAGAAAACAGGCTTGTTGCTTGTATTGGCTACACGTCATTTGGCAAATGTTGCAGATCTCACATCTCCTTGGTCACTAGTCCTCCATCAGTTCTGCTGTGAAGGCAGACCTTAATTTTGGAAAGGGTCCCCAGTCTCAGTGTAGTATGAAATGAACGAAGGGGTCTGCTTCTCCCACAAAACATCACCCAGCATTCCAGGTTTGGAAATGGCACAATGAATGGTAACCCAAACAAGCTGTGGGGTGGTGGGGTGGTGGAGCCCTTTCCTGGTACGGAAAAACCCAACACTGAGATCCTTTGTCCTTCTCAGACCTTGGTGTGAGGGACCGGATGCCCAACAAGGCTAATGTCCCAGGAAATCAACCGCTGGGCCCACCGTTTTGAAGCAGGGCCGTCCCACTCACTCACTCACTCGGTCATGCTGACTTGCAAAGGTGGCATGGCGTAGGAGTAGAGAAGAAGCATGAAGCTGGTCAGGAGCGTCCCCAGGACCAATCCCTTGCACATGGACCTCCAGTTCTTTCCTCTCTGGGCCATTGCAGTCACCTGAAAATGGAAGAGAAAAGTGGACAGTTTTGAATGGGACGAACAAGGAGCCTAGGAAACCGTGTTGGCCCTTGTGGGAACCGTGATCCACCTTCTCTGGGCTCTCTGCACTGACAGGCCAGCAGGGTCCTCTCTCTGCCGGCATCACCCAGACATGCATAGGACAGGCCTTGGGACTCTCCATGTACTGCAAGGTGCCTTGTACTACAAATCAAGAAACTGATGAGAAGAAGGCCATGCTTAGGCTAGCACAGACATCCAAAAAAGCTATAGTGGCCAAGAATTATCAGCATGACATGCAAAATCATGGCCTTCAGGAAAAGGCATATATGCAAAGCAAAGCACCCTCCTGTAGCGCTTAAAGCACCCTCTGGGCATTTACAATTTAATTATGCAAGCTACACCCCCACCCCAGCAAGCTAGGTATTCATTTTACCAACCTTGGAAGGATAGAAGGCTGAGTCAACCATGACGTGAGATTGAACTCCAGGTCATGAGGAGAGTTTTAGCTGCAGCATGGCCATTTAACCCTTGCACAATAAGTCCATATGTTCTTGCCTTTGCATGCCATGGCTCCAAGGTTGCCACCATTCAAGGTCATGTAGGACCCAGAGAGCTTGGGGGACCGTTGAGGCAGCTGGCGCCGGGAATAAAGAGAGCCTTCACACTTCCGTATTCTGACATACGGCAGAGATGGGTGAGTCAAGAAGGTGGGGACACCGCTGGCGGAGCCTACACCCAGAGTTTCGGCCGTAAGTGATGGGGAACCTCACGTTTCACAGCAAAGAACAGGCAGCAGTACACTCACGCATGAGGCTGAGACCTTCATGCCGGTTTCTGGCCAAATGACATTCTTCCAATCACCTCCCTAACTAGCACATAATCTTTATATATATATACACACACACACCCATAGAAATTCCTCCTGCAGTACTGTATTCTTGGTGTTGTTTTTGTGGGTAGGGATCTACTCTCTCCCCCTTCTTCCCTCTTCTCCAGCCCCATTTCTGCCTCCATTGTCTGATTAGCAACCCCACATTAGCAGAGAGAAAAGGAAAAAGATTATAAACGGCTACAGCACCTGCCCACAGCCACCAGGGATCCACAAGAACTTGGCCTCGGAGTCTTCCCTGGGAGCTCAGTGGCTGGGCAGAGCAGATGCCTGCTCTTAGTTTGCTTTCGGAGGCTGCTGGAATGGATGTGAGCGACTGCATTGCAGCAGTGCTGTCCTCTGGGTCAGGCCAAGGAGACACGCTTCCCAGGGCTATGCAGGAACAGCGGGAGAGGAGCCAGGCTGGAGGCAGGGGTCACGGCAGGCAGGCAGGCAGGCAGGGCAGGCAAACCAAATGCAGGGGAGAAAAATCACTTCCAGGGTGGACCCCTGGAAGCCTCCGTCCAGAGCAGGGGTTCCTGACTTTGGGTCACCAGATGTTTTTGGACTAAAGCTCCAAAAAGCTTTTCCCACCAGTGATGCTGGTCAGGATTTCTGGGAGTTGCAGAAATCTGGGGACTCAAGTTTGGGAGCCCCTGGTTTAGAACATGCCTGGTTTCCTAATCGCAGCAGAGTTCAAAAGATGCCTACCTACAATTGTGGTCAATTAACAACTTCTACCAATTTGTAACGGTGGTTCCCTGAGCCTGCAAACTCCCAACCAGGAGATGCTTGCGCCAACCAGGAGATGGAGATTTATTTATTTATTTATTTATTTATTTATTTATTTATTTAGTTAGTTAGTTAGTTAGTTAGTTGATAATCTATATAAATAAATAAATACATCTCCCCCCCAAAACAAAACAAAAAAATCTGGCAGCAAGATCACTCAGGGCAGTTTACAACATATATTAACCAACAAACCATATTGTTAAGTCATAATTGGGCATAATGAAATATTTTACGAGATGCTTTTGTGGTTCCCAACACCCCGAAACTGCGCCCCATACCATGCACAAGCACCACACGAAAACCCCAAACAAATTGGAACTTTCCCATAGAAATAATAGGCAAGCTGCTCTGCAGTCTTTTCCCAGCCTGAGCGGCACTGTTGCTGAACCAGGAGGCTTTGATTAATTGAAATACAACAACATTATTCACCATAGACCCTGAAGAGCCTAAGCTACTGACAAAACTCCATACATACCTGGATTCTCCTTCTCCCCCTCCACTAGATTTCTTCCCTCCTCTCTTTCTCTTGCCTTCCCCTCCCCGCCAACTTGAGCTAGAAGGGCACCCCCCTGCTCCCCTCAACCTCTCACCCCACCATGTTTTCCTGGGTATCCCCCCCCCACTCTCTATGCTTGGGACCCCCATCTTGGGCAAGAACCAGGGGGAGAGAAGGAGGAAAATGGTGACTCTTTGGCATGGCTGCATCTTCCAGAAGTGACTACACCAATCAAGGAGATTCCAGGGCGAGGCAAGAATCTCCTCATGGACAATAGGATTAATCTCAGCCAGGAGACTGCCAGGAGACCTCCCATTGTCTCTTTTCCACATACCCTGGAGAAACATGTCTGACGACTTGGGACCCTTCTGTTGACTTTCCAGCCCTCCTATTGAATTGAAGATTAGCCAAACTCCTGGATAATGTGATTTCCTTCTGCCCCATTGTTTCCAACCATCACAGCTCATAAACACCTCAATGGCAAACATTAACCCAGTTACACCTGGATTATGGGGCAGAGACTGGGAAATGTTGCCAGCCCCAGGACCACCCCCGAACCATCCCAGGACTGCCCTGGGAGATGCCCTGGAATGTCACCATTGGTGGCCTCCCTGAAGATCGCCACCTACCTATCCCAGGGATCTGCGTGCACGCTGTGGAAGGGGAGGGGGAAAGGTATAAAAGTTTGCAACCATTTTGTTTCTGGGCGGAACATCTCAACACTGTCCTGGGTGGGAGGTTTACCTACTGTTCTCTTTATTGGGCCCAATAAAAGCAGTATTTTTCCTGAATCTCTCTCCTGCTGGACTCTTTATTGGGAATAATTCTGAGGCCCAGCAGCATACAGCAGGAATAGCCTCCTGCAGACTCAACGTTTTAACCAAAATAATATTAAAAACAATACATCCCAACTTACATTAGAACACAATTTAAATATACCATAAAAATCCCATCCTTGGGCAGAGAGAATGAATCTTTTGTCAGGAGGCAATGAGGTCATGTACTAGCCTGTGGGAAATGCCTCCTGTATAACCAAGTTTTTAAGGCTGCTTGAAAGAGCTGAGTGAGGGGGCCAGGCAGATGTGTGGTGGAAGGTTGTTCCACAGGCGTGGGGCAAACTGCTGAGAAGCCCCCCTCCCTTTTTTTGCTTCCACTTTATGGGCCTCTCTTGGCCTAAGTGCCCTCAAACACCCATGAGCAATGCACCTTTAAGACGTTTCTGCCTCCACCCCACCCCAGTGCTTGCTCTGAGTGCCTCCATTGGCCTTCCCTCAGTTTCCCCACATCTGCTCCCCATCAACTGTAGAATAAGCATGACAGACAGAGGGCAGTGTCAGTTCACAGGCAGCCGTTTGAGGAACCACAGTTACCAGTAGGTCACCGATCATCCTTCTTCATGGTCACTGGGACTCACACATGTGGGTGACTTGCTAGCTCAGTGTAACCCAGAGGGTCATCATCCTGTAATGGTGGAGAGTCCTCTGCTGCTGAATGAGGCCCCCAACCTTGCTCTCCTATCAAGCCTATAACGTCAAACAAATGTCACGGGTTATCACCACATCACATCGCTCCCTTGCCGTTGTCTTGGAGAAAAGTCTTGGGGTGCTGCTATCACCTGTGTGGAGTCTCACTCTGTGGCAGAGGGTGTGGCTCTAGTTCATAGGGAAGTTTCACCATTTCCATCACCCAGTTTGAGAACCTCAGAGAGGAAACTGAGAGGCATTTTCTTGCAGCTTGGTGGTGCAGAAATAGCCTTCTGGGCAGAAGAAATAGTCTTCTGTTGTCCTCAAGATGCAGAAAGATTGCTGTTGTTCAGTCGTGTCCGACTCTTCTTAGACCCCATGGACCAGAGCTCGCCAGGCCTTCCTATCTTCCACTGCCTCCCAGAGTTTTGTCAAATCCATGCTGGTTGCATCGATGACACCGTCCAACCATCTCATTCTCTGCCGTCCTCTTTTCCTTTTGCCTTCCATCTTTCCCGACATCAGGGACTTTTCCAAGGAGTCCTCTCTCCTCATGAGATGGCCAAAGTACTGGAGCCTCAGCTTCAAAATCTGTCCTTCCAGTGAACATTCAGGGTTGATTTCTTTCAGGATGGAGAGGTCTCATCTCCTTGCAGTCCAGGGGACTCTCAAGACTCTCCTCCAGCACCACAGCTCAAAAGCACCGATTCTGCGGCAATCAGCCTTCTTTATAGTCTAGCTCTCATTTCCATGCATACATGCAGAAAGATATTGTACACCTAACATCGAGACAGGGTAGTGAACGCTCCTGAGCAGTAAATGGCAATGAATAGAATGCAGCAAAATAATTGGTTGAATCACAGGAAAGTTTATTATAATTTCAGGAAGGAACATCATTTCTCCATAAACAATCAGTTTAGGTTTGACTGGATGATATCTTTGAAGCACAGACAATTCACCCGCTCTCAAGGTGAATCTAGAGTACCTCCAGTTGGTTCCAGAATAGACGTTTCCTGTTCACCTGAAAAGGTGGTGGATCAGCAAACTCAGTGCAGCCTCCATGTCCTGTTGGATGTCTGCCACCAGCAGCTGGTCATCTGTATATGGGAAAACAGTACTCTTGATTTTTAAGCTCACCTTCTGCCATTGTGGTCTATTTTTTTCCGTGAGATCCGAAGTGGGTTTTGAGGTAGGAAATGGTGTGTTGTCCATTGTGGTATCAGTGGTTAATTTTGATGTAGTTTGGGCCAGATTTGAAGGCTTTTGGTGAAAACCAAGGGCATCGCAGCCAGCTTTGGACACAGAATTTGCAGACTGAGAGGTGGTTCTGCTATGGACTCAGAAACTGAGCTGGAGACTTGCAGAGATTTTTTTTTGCTAGAGAACTGTCATGCCAACTAGATTTTATGACAACTCTGGTAAAGTCTACAGATGGAACAGTGACAGGCGAAATGGACTTCTCCTGACCTAGGCCATCCGGGTGGGGGATTTTTTTGCCCCACAATTGATGCAGTTCTTGAACAAGGCCTGGGAGGCCATAAAACTAAAAGTCCCATGGCCTATAAAAGGGTTGTTTTGTTTGTTTAGGCAAAAAAAAAAACAAGTACAAAGATGAAGAGTAGGCAAGTACAGTGGACCCTTGTATCACAAACGGTTTGTATAACATAAAATTTGTACAACATAAAAATTCCAGAGATAGGGGAAATTTGCTTAAGATAATTGCCTATGGGGTGAATTTGTACAACATAAAAATGGGATCACTCTGTTTTCAATGCATTCCTATGGGAAATTTGTATAAAGGAAAATTTTCTTAATATAATTTCATTTAGAACGAATTAATTCCTTTATACAAAGGCACTACTGTAACATTATCTGATATCAGCTCTCAGAGGGCACTTGGAGGTCCTTCCCTTTGCTACCCAGGAATGCTGACAAATCAGGGGATGATGATGATGGTGGTGATATTTAAATGCAGGAGATCCAATCAAAAGATCCATTCCTTAAACGCATACCTGATTTCCTTGCTGCTTCCCCCCCGACATTTTAAAACATCCACATTATTCATAAAAGCCATATAAATAAAACATAGCACTTTATAAATGGGGCCCATTTAACAACAACAACAACACCCTACTTTCTAGGAGATAAAATTTTCAACAAAGACAGATAGCAGCAGCCTACCTGGGCCACCATTACGTCTTGGTGGTTAAGACAGTCCAAGAACATGGCTTTTTATTTGCTCGGTTGTTGCATTTTCTGTCTCATTCTCAGTGGGAATGAGAGAGAAAAGACATCCACCTTTAAAGCCGGAGTAGGAGCCTCCAAAGACAGACGGGGGCCAACGCACCAAACAGCCAAGACAGAAAAACTCAGATGGTATATTTGTAAAATGTCTGCAGAAAGAACCAAGGCACAAATGCACACAGAGAGTGAAATGGACTGGTAAATCCATATAGCTTTCTGGCCTGCAACACACAGGAGGTAAAAGTTATAGCATGCTCTTTATTTCAAAATAAAAGCACAATGCATTTTTGCTTGGCCTTTTCAAGCCTTTTTTCAAGGGTTAGAGCACAGAAAACAGAAAAGAACACACACACACACACACACACACACACACACACACACACACACACACACACACACACACACACACACACACACACACACACACACACACAAGTGGTACATTTCCCATAGGAATGCAGTGAAAATAGAGTAATTCCTAATCGTGACCATTTTTATGTTGTACAGATTCACCCCATAGGCAATTCTGTTAAGCAAATTTCCCCTTCTCTGGAATTTTTAATGTTGTACAGATTTTATGTTATACAAACTGTTTGTTATATGAGGATCCACGTGTGTGTGTGTGTGTGTGTGTGTGTGTGTGTGTGTGTGTGTGTGTGTGTGTGTGTGTGTGTGTGTGTGTGTGTGTATTAAGAGTGACATTTCTTTACAGGTTGTAAATTTACATATAATGCAAATTGTACATTTAATGAGCCTATCTAGGCCATTTTCCAGCTGCAAACCTATTCAGGTTTTGTCCGCCTAACAAGCCTATTCAGGCCATTGTCCAAATGTTGAGCCTATTCAGACCAGGGTGATATGAAATCAAGGAGAACTATAAAATGGAGGACTCACCACTAACTTTTCTCAGACTGACAAAGCTGCTTAGATGAGCAGAGAAACATTTCAATTTCACAAGAGAAGTCCAGTTGCCATGACTCCAGATTCTTTACATGTAAGCATAAGGAAATCAACCATACTGTGAATAGTGCACTTTTGTTAGGTTTGTTTTAGAAAAATGTTTTATTAGTCCAACTTCTTTTGAAGAAGTAAAGTCATTTTTTTCCTTTTCTATCGGAAGAAGACTGAAAAGTCAAAATGCACTGGGATTTTATTTTTTAATAAAGTACACACTATCATTTTTACATCTTAGGACTTGAGTTTCTCATTGCTTTCAGTTTTGGTGGATGTACCAGTTCCGTTGGCTTACTGCAACACAAAGAAGGAAAGATTGAGGTTTTAGAAGCTTGTTTTGGGTCTGTTTTAAGGGTGCAAACAACAAAACCTCAAATCACACCTTCAAGGCTTGTAAAATATATATTGTTTTCATTCTTTAGACCAGTGTTGGCGAAGCTATGGCCTGGGTGCCAAAGATGGCACTCAGAGCCCTTTCTGTGGGCACCCCACATCACCCCTTCACAGCGACCGGTATTCAGTTTAAATTGCTGTATTGGCACTTTGCGAAAAATTAGTAGGTTTTGAATTGCATTTTGGGCACTTGGTCTCTAAAAGGTTTGCCATCACTCCTATAGACCAAAGACCCTCCCTGATCGTTTGGATACCATATGTTGCCACAATATGATTTCAATTTCCACTTTTCAGGGTCAAATTATTTTTCAGGTCCAAGCTACCAGGTTTTGTTTCCACAGAGAGTGACGGAAATCTAAAACGTCACTCATTCACAAACTCACAGGAGATTCTTTAGGGTTCCCCTGTCGAAAAAGACCCCCTTTCCATGGTAAAGCTTCAGAACTGTTCTTGGGAGGAGAATGCAGAGGATGGTAGTTCAGCCAGACATGCCGGTGGTCTGATGTGAAGTTTTGTATAAGAGTGCGTTCGCTGATATGCTCCTATTTCTAGAACCCTGGGGTGTAACTGTAGAAGTTTCTGGTCTATAATTCATTTGCTGCTATTTTTTAGCTGCTCACTGCATTGCGATGCTTGCGGTAATCAGCGCATTCGGAAACAGAAAAACCCAGACATTTTTCTGCTTGGCTGTTTGTGGCTGAAAAAAGCTGCAGGCAGAACTGCTATTCTGGGAAACCAGGAAGAACCTCTTGTTGCAATAATTGCAAGTTTTATCAGAACTCAAAAAGATCAGACCTAGTACATGGAAGCTCACATAGCAGGATTCAACGCATAAGCTGTTTTAATTTTTTCTGTGCTACCGCACATCTGCCCTAAGCACATCCAATCTTGCCTGATTTTGGAAGCTAAGCAGGATCGGCACTGGCTACTCCTTGGATGGGTGACCACCAGGGAATACCAGGGGCTGTAGGCGCCTGGAGTAGGAACTGGCAAGCCACTCCAGTATTCCTGCCAAGAAAACTCCATGGACATGGGGTCATGAAGAGTCGGTCATGACTGTAATGACACAACACACACACACACACACACACAGAGAGAGAGAGAGAGAGAGAGAATGTGCAGATGCTGAGATGGGGGATGGGAAAGAGATTCCCCCCCCCCAAAAAAAGTGCCCTCCTTATATATCGGAAAAGCAGAAGGGCAGGCATGGTGTGGGCTGAGCACAGTATACAGCTGAGATTCCCATCTCAATGAATAATGAATGGAAATTGTAAACAGATCTTAACTCGGTAACAAGACTCCCTTCTTTTCTGTGCTGTTCAGCACGGCAGGGTAGCATCTCGGGTTGACCTTTCCTGGAGGGGGCTGGCCAACGAAAAAGGCAACCACCTTCTCCCTCTATTGCCATTTCTTGTTCTACCGTTAGCAGCCATCTTATCTCATGGGAAAGGAAACAACACACAGCTTTTCAACCTCTTGTCTATCCTGAGAGCAAAAAGCTGAAGCTGCTGACCTTCTCTCCGGCCAAACTGACCCATCCTAACGTCAACAAGCCAACTTCCTTATTGCTTTACATGCGTGAAGGGAGTGGTTTCCCGTAATTCTGAACCTCAAGGCTGAAGGCATGGCTTTTGGCTTCTTTGGAGGGGGTGGTCAAACTAAAAGAACGGGTTGCGTGTGTGCCAAAGTCATCCTTGCAACTCCCAAGCAATAAGGAGACCCAGAATTGACAAGGCCTGTGATACACCAAATCTAGTCTTCTGCCATAGTTTGCCCAAATATGCACACACATAAATGCACAGGTGTTTGTTGGGGGGGGGAGTAGGGTTGGTGATTCTGTGACTTGTAATCACCAAAAGTTAATGCTTCCCACTTGTGCACACATCCTGTCTCCGGTCCAGCAACGAGTGTAGCTGCCCACAGCTTAAGCCTGCCTCTGGAATGACCCCCTCCCTCAAAGAAAAAAAAATTGGCATCCCAAAAACTCCTAAAGTGAAAGCACGCCAGAAGAAGCCCAAATACAAGATGATCTGACTCCCCTACGTTTGTTCCGAGCTGTTCTTGGACTAAAATTCCCAGAAGGCTACACTGCAAGCTGTGCTGGCCAGGATTTCTGGGAGTTGTAGTCTGGAGATCATCTGGGGACATAAGGTTGGGAACCACTGCTCTAAAGGAAGCCAGAGGCTTGGGTTTACAACAGCTGAGTGGAGCTATTGAGGTCAGGACATTTTAGATGAGGTTGCTGATTTCAAAGGGTCACTATAAATTGGAGGTGACTTGACCACACAGAACAGCAGCAGTAGGCCTACAGGCACTCCTCGCTTAATGATGGAGTTCTGTTCCTACCTAGGTCATAGAATCATAGAATCAGAGAGTTGGAAGAGACCTCAAGGGCCATCCAGTCCAACCCCCTGCCATGCAGGAACCCCATCACAATATTTCTGACAGATGGCCATCCAGCCTGTGCTTAAAAACCTCCAAAGAAGGAGACTCCACCACCCTCCGTGGTTGCATATTCCACTGCTGAACAGTTCTAACCGTCAGGAAATTCTTCCTAATGTTTAAATTGAAACCATTTCCCTGAGTCCTAGTCTCTGAAGCCATGGAAAACAAACCTGTTCCCTCTCCAATATGCCATCCTTTCAAATATTTAAACATGGCTATCATATCCCATCTCAGCCTTCTTTTTGAAAGGCTAAACATTCCCAGCTCCCATACCTCATACGACATTTCTTCCAGACCTTTAACCATCCCGGTTGCCCTCCTCTGGACCCACACAATGTTGTCAACATCCTTTTAAAATTGAGGAGCACAGAACTGGCCATTAAGTGAATTGGTTGTTAAGTGAGGAGCTAAAGATGGGTGAATTGCGACAGGTTGAGGCTGCCGTCCTTGCAGGCAGGCCAGAGTGGGGAAGCCACAGGAGAAGCAGAGCAAAAAGGAGGGAGAACAGAGTTGCAGGTGGACATCACTCTGCCTGCTCAGGTCATTCTCCTCCCCACCAGAGGCACTGTGACGCTTGCATCAACACTCGTTCCATGGAAGCAACAGAGGAGGAGGAAAGCAGGGGCCTTGCTGCCTCCTTGCTGAGCTCCTGACAAGGTCAGTGCAGGCAAGCAGAAGAAGGCTAGAGGCTCTGGCCCAGTCTTGTGGGTTGGAATAGCAGGCTTCCTCCTCAGGCAGCAATTAGGCAGGTGCCACTTTGGGCACTGTTGCTGGTTGTTAATCTGAGCAGTCATTAAACAAGAAGGTTGTTAAGTGAGGAGTGGCTTTAATTTAGAAAAGCACCCTTTATAAACCATACATATAACCCAGTGCACAGAGAGAACTCCGAGTTCCCTGAGTTCCTTGCCCTCTGAAGATGCCAGCCACAGAGTCTGGCGAAATGTCAGGAAGGAAAACTTCCAGCAGACGGAAAAACTCACAGCAGCTCCCATATATATATGGTGTGTGTGTGTGTGTGTGTGTGTGTGTGTACACAGAGATTTATACCCTCCTTAAACAAGTGCACATTAAAACAAAGCAATGAAAACATCATCCCAGCCTACAAATCTGACTCTTCAAGGCGAGTGTGAGCCTGTCTAGTACGGAAGGGCTGGCCCCTCTGAACCTCCTACGAAGAGGTATTGGACTGAACTGTTTCTTCACCCTCATCTAGTCCATCCTGAGCTCCAGTGGCTAGCCTATGGGCTTCTGTCAAACCCACCACCACACTGGAGTCCACGGCAGAGGAAGAACCGGCCAAGTAGCATTGACATATAGATGACAGCTCACGCTGTGCCCTCAAAAAAACATGGATGCTCCAGGACTCATCTCTCCACTACTTCTGGCAGATCCAATCTCCTGGCTACTATAAACACACAGAATACTGTGTCAGCTATGGGATGCAAGGTTCCACCCGTAGCCTTATTATTCTCCCTGAATTGAGCCTTTGAGAACAGCGACGGCTTTCCATCTTGGGAGGGAGGCCAATGTTCCTTGTATGGCGTGGGAGATATATGATGAAACAGGAGGTGTGTGATCTCTGCACAGCCTGGGGCCCTCTCTGTACCTGCAGCCACTGAATCAGTAGCTTCCATTCACTGCTGTTGGACCACCTGCCATCTGCAAGACCTGCTGGGGCTCTTGTACACCATGATCTCTGCGGACCTTTAGCTGAAATCTGAAAGAACGTGGATGTCACCCATTTGCAGGCACTGTTTACAGCTAGAAACAGATCTTTGGGGTGGAGGTGGGGGAATCAAGGCGTATGAGATGTGAAACGAGCACCTAACTCTGACCAGAAGACCTGGACTCTCACACATAATTTCAATTATAAATTTGCCACTCCCAAATCCAGTGTTTCAGGCCTGGAGGACATTGTTGACCTGAATGCGTGTGGTTTTACATCCCCGTTTGCTGGGTCTATTCTCAGTGTTGACTTTATGTTCAGAGAGTAGGTTAATCATTAATATACTTCACTAGTAGAATGGATATCAACTTCTCCTGCAGGAACCCAGCTTCTAGGGAATCCTCAGCTTTCCACTTCCAAGAGGTTTATAATTTCTAGTACAGAGAGAAGATAACTTTCTCACCAAGGTCACAGTCTGCTTGAAAGGAGAGTAACTCTCCAAAGGGGAGAGAGAAAACCGACCTGAACACATGGCTTGTGTGTCCCTTACACTTCTGTAAACACCATGTACACAACCTCAGCTACCTTCACAATTTCCAAAACAGCCATTAGTATTCCAGAGCATCTCTGGGGAAGATCTGGAGACGTGTGCTGCTTTTTAGTGCCTGGGAGTTTTACCTCTTGGCATTTCCTAAAGCCAATAGCAATGTATACAACATGTATTTGCATGTTAACCTTCCATAGCAAATTAGATCAGTTTGCATAAGAGTTGCTGACATACGAGTGAGGCTCTGGACCTGCTCTCCCTGTCTAAACAAAGCCTGCTGCCTCATCCCAGTTCATTTTAGGATTTCTTGGGGGGTCCCTCCCTGGCATTCCTTTTAGAGCTTTCTTTTTAAATGGACTGTCGCCAGCCCTGCCAAATGGAACACAAAGGGCAAGTACTCATCTTCCCGTCAGTGGAAATGAACAAAAGGCGAAACGCAGAGATGCCCACAGATGGTCCAGTATGAAGCTGGGTTCACAACCCACATCAACTGCTAGACTAGAGGCAGATCCGCAATCATAAACAGCCTAGCTCCTGAAATCAGCTTTTGCTTGATTCACAGCCCTCCCAGAAACCCTCCTCCTGCCTTGTACCTGCTAACGCCGAGTTTTCCAGGGATGCTCCTCTGACCTGGAACAGCTCCTTCTCCTGCAGGTCTGCCTTGGCACCCGAGGGGCGAGGTTCAGTGCATTCTCTCCCTCGGGAAGCCTGTGGGACCCTCCCACTGTCTCCCACAAGGAAAATGTGCTGAGACTGACCTCCGGCTGCAGCCACCCGGGGCTGACACACCGACTCTCTCCACCCACTTTACGCAACACAGAGCGTTCATTCAAAAGGGTCCGGAGCCAGCTCAGAGAACAACACGAGTGTTTGTCTCGATGCAGCAGTGGCTTCAACAAAGTCATTGTCTCCAGCATAATGGACTTTCCTTCTCCCCCCCCCCCCCCCGACTCCGTTTCTCCTGCAAAGAGCAACAAAATCCAAGAGGTCCCCATCCCAGCCTATCACGGGAAGAAGGCGAGGCAGGACCGGCGGCAGCTCAGACCAAGCACTGGAGCTGGGCAAACAGCCCGGTTCCTTTACTATTAAAAGTGTTTGCAAATGCCTTTTCTCCTCACAATGGGACCTCCTTGTCTACCTGCTGCTCACCCAGAGGCCCGGTTGCTGTGTTTCCAGGAGAGCTCTCCAAACTGAGCCAGCAGGACTTTCTGCAGAAGGAGAAACAGAAAGGATAGAGCAGAATCCTGGTAGAAAGCCACTAGCTTGGATGTACTGAAACAAACGCTGCTGGAAATCAATAGACAATGGGTTTATCCGGAGCTGTGAAGATGGTGGCAAAGGGACCTTGCCCTGCAGAGGAGACTGAGTGAAGCTAGAGACAAATGGTTGAGGAGAACGACATAGCATCCCTACCTAGATGAATCACAAGCTGTCCCGTCAGGTCACTCTGACATTCTCACATCTGACTGCCGAGCTGCCAACTCTTCAAAATATGTCTTGGAACTGCCAATACCATGTCACCATAAACATGACACAAAACAAATTTGCAGAAGTCTCTCCATGATAATCGGAGAACTGCACCATTGGACAGGATACATTAAGTCCAGTCTCTGTCAAAAAGGCACCGCGAGAAATCGAACTCCCAAACTCTAGCTCCACTGCAAGAGACCAAAACCGCTGAGTTATCCAGCAGTTAAATATTCTTGGAACAGCAGAGATGGAAGTGATCCCGTGGGTCACTGGGTCTAGCCCCTGTCAAGGAGACACCATGGGGAATAGAACTCCTGACCCGGGCTCCGCTGCCAGAGACCTGAGCCACGGTACTCCACAGAAGCTAATAAGCTTTGGATCCAGTCTGCGAGGGATTCAACTTTGGTCAGGATCAGGAAAACCCCTGCCTAGAGGTCTTGTTTTTCCCAACAGTGGAGAAGAAGAAACAGTTGTCCACTGAAATAAAGAGTCATAGCAGAATCCCCAAACAAGCAGTTTATTTGTTTCCTCTTTGGTGAGCTACTGAGTCTGTTCTACTGGACCATCTACTGGAGCTGAAACTCTGCCAGGCCACAAAAAGAATTTGCACCCATTCCCTGTGATTTGAGGATCTGTCAAATGGAGAAACTGGAAGAACACCTGAGACCTGATCTGCACACAGAATATGTGCTCTGCCATACCACTGTGGTTATCGCCAATGATGATGATGATGATGATGATGATGATGATGATGATGATGATGATGATGATGATAAAAGTAAAAAATAAAGTTAGCTAAGAATACATCAGAAGAGTTAGGCCACTAGCCCACGTCCCTTTAAATGAGGATTAAATTTGTAGATAAACCGTGTCCAAAAATTCTGTCCCCATGGCCACCAGGCTTTTTGGAAGAAAAAAATAGAAAACCTGGTAACGTCCCCTTAAGTGAGGTTTCCAAGACTTACCGAAGAGGTAGGGATTTTTTTGCCTTACTCAAAAATCCACCTTTTAAGGAGGCACATGTCGTGGGACTGCTTAAGTGGTGTGGGTTCTGCAATGGTTGGCGGGCCGGATTCAGGACCTTGACAGGCTGGATCAGGCCTGTGGGCCATAGTCTGAGGAGTAATGCATATTGGGGCAAAAAATCCAAACTTCATCTATCAACTCATGGGCTCTGAGTTATCCGTGACGGATCAGGAAAGAGATCTTGGTGTGTTAGTGGACAGCTCCATGAAGGTGTCTCCCCAATGCGTAGCAGCAGTGAAGAAGGCCAATTCCATGCTAGGGATTATCAAAAACGGGATTGAAAATAAAACAGCCAACATTATACTGCCGTTATACAAAACAATAGTAAGGCCCCACCTGGAGTATTGTGTACAATTCTGGTCACCGCATCTCAAGAAAGACATAGTGGAACTGGAAAAGGTGCAGAAGAGAGCGACTAAAATGATTACTGGGCTGGGGCACCTCCCTTATGAAGAAAGGCTAAAACAATTGGGCCTCTTTAGTCTGGAAAAAAGGCGCTTGAGGGGGGATATGATTGAGACATACAAAATAATGCAGGGTATGAGTAAAGTGGATAGAGGGAAGCTCTTCTCCCTCTCTCAAAATACCAGAACTAGGGGACATACACTCAAATTGAGTGCTGGGAGAGTAAGAACTGACAAAAGAAAATATTTTTTCACCCAGCGCGTTGTAAGTCTATGGAACTCCCTGCCACAGGATGTGGTGATGGCATCTGGCCTGGATGCCTTCAAAAGGGGATTGGACAGATTCCTAGAGGAAAAGTCCATCACGGGTTACAAACCATGATGGAGATGTGTAATCTCTAGGCTTTAAACCAGGGTACTTCAAGGGCCAGATGCAGGGGAGTGGTATCAGGAGACAGATATCTAGTCTCATGCGCTCCCAAACGCATCTGGTGGGGCCGCTGTGAGATACAGGAAGCTGGACTAGATGGGCCTTTGGCCTGATCCAGCATGGCTCTTCTTATGTTCTTATGTTCTTATGTTCTTATGACCCCTGCTAAAAAACACATGGACTATTCCTGTCTTGCAATACACAGCAGATGTTATAAACTAGACCCAGGCAGAATTAGAAGCATTAGATTGAAAGACAAGAAAAGCAATGACATTAAACCATGCACTAAACCCACAAAGTGATGTCAGTAGGCTTTACTTGCCAAGGAAAATAGGAGGCAGAGGCCTCTTGCAAGTCCATCAAACTGTCGAAAGAAGGAAAACAAGGAATATTTGGCTATCTCCACCATAGTGAAAACGCTGTGCTTAAATCAATAGTTACTGAAGGCTTAATAAAGGAATATCCAGAAACTAAGCAAGAATTTAAAAGTCAACAAATGCACAGCCCAATAGAGAACTGGCATAGTAAGGCACTGCATGGTCAGTTTATAAGAGACGGCAATGATAAGATCAACCAAGAACAAACATGGCTTTGGTTAAGAAAAGCAACACTGAAGAATGAAACTGAAGGACTAATCATGGCAGCTCAAGATCAAGCTTTAAGAGCAAATGCCATAAAGGTGAAAACTGATAAATCATCAAAAGATAGTAAATATTGATTGTACAAAGAAAAGGATGAAACTGTAGATCACATCACCAGCTGTTGCCCAAAAATCACTCAGATGGATTATTTAGCTTGTCATAATAAAGTAGCAACAATGCTCCTCTGGAACATATGTAAAAATTTCAACCTACCATCAGGCAAGAACGGGTGGGAACATCAGCCAGAAAAGGTGACCGAAAATGAAGTCATCAAGGTGCTCTGGGATTTCAGAATCCCATGCGACAGGCACCTTGTCCACAATAATCCAGACATCACAATAGTATACAAGCAAGAAAACTAAGTTCAAATGGTCAATGTGGCAATACCAGGAGACACCAAGAGTCAGCGGCAAATTGTTAGGAAAGAGAAGCAAATATCGGGACTTAGAAATAGAAACTGAAAAGCTATGGAATAAGAAGTTGCCTAGATGCCCTGAGCACATCCGATCTTGCCTGATTTTGAAAGCTAAGCAGGGTCAGCCCTGGTTAGAACTTGGATGGGAGACCACCAGGGAATACCAGGTGCTGTAGGCGCCTGGAGTAGGAACTGGCAAACCACTCCAGTATTCCTGCCAAGAAAACTCCATGGACATGGAGTCACAAAGAGTCATCACGACTGTAATGACACAACACACACACATGGAATAAGAAAGCAAGAACAATGCTAGGTGCCTTGGGTGCAATCCCAAAAGATCTGGATCAACATCTGAAAACCTTCAGGATAGACAAGGTCAACTACAAATGGCGGCATTATTAGCAACAGCTCAATCATTGGAGAAGGCCAACTCCAGCTCAACACCTGGCAGCTATGTTCACCATAATAATAATAATAATAATAATAATAATAATAATAATAATAATAATAATAATAATAATAATAATAATAATAATAATAATAAAGCTTGGAAAAGTTACTTCTTCCATTGCAGTTCACCGAGTTTCTCAGCCTCCAAGGTCAGTAGCCGAATCAGCTGGAGCCTTCTGAGAGACTTCTTTGGAGTCTCCCTTGCCACTTCAACATCAGAACTGGGGCAGCTGCAGAGATGTCTCCACTACTATAGATGTCTCCCTAGGCCAGCTTGGTCCTAGGCAACACCCTGTGTTTGCAGGATCAAGACCTGCTGAGGGAGCACCTGTCAGGGCTCTCCTGAGGCTCACACAATTGTGCTGATCAAAGGCTTAATTAAATCCTGGCTCTTGTTCTGGGATGCTGCCTCAGCATCATAGATCTTTGATCAGATCTTTAGCTCCTGTTCCTCTACTCTTGCACCCTGTACCCTACATGCCAGTCTCTTGCACCAGCGGAGTGCTCCTGCACTGCTGCTCTGATTCCAGTCCTGGTGTGCCAGCTTCAGTTCCTGGACTCCTGTTGGTCTGCGTGTAGGTTTGGACTGTTCACCCTGTTCTCTTAGATGGGTCCTGGTGCCTCTGGTTAGTTCCTTAAAGGGCATGGTGTACCAGCTGGACTCTGACACTCTAGCAGGTGTGGCTGGAGTGACTGTCAATCAGTAACAGCACTAACCAATTGTTCCCATCTGCCTCTAAATTCAAAGAGATGCCTGCCTTTCTGCTTACTGCTTTCCCCCCTCTTTTATACGGACTGGAAGTAGATGTCCATTGCCGAGAGCAGCCACGTTTGTCAGTTGGCTGTTTGATCTGTAAGAAAGAAAATTGCTATTCTACTAATGTCTCAGCAGCTGCCTAGATGCCCTAAGCACATCCGATCTCGCCTGATTTCGGAAGCTAAGCAGGGTTGGCCCTGGTTAGTACTTGGATGGGAGACCACCAGGGAATACCAGGTGTTGTAGGCGCCTGGAGAAGGAACTGGCAAACCACTCCAGTATTCCTGCCAAGAAAACGCCATAGACACGGAGTCATGAAGAGTCAGTCATGACTGTAACGACACAACACACACACACTAATGTCTCAGAGTGAGTTACTGAGATTGTCAGTGCCTGTTAATGAGAAAAGGGGTGGACTGCTCTAGTGAACCTGAAGCTATTGTGCTCTGGGAGTCCCTGCATTTCTCCTGTGCAGCCAGAGGAATTTAACCAAAATGCCAAACTTGGAACCAAAGTAACATTTCCAAGCTTGGACTAGGGTCTGAAATGCCAACTAGCTCAAAAATCATTGCACCATTCATAACCTACCAAGTCTTGTCTGTCATTATTCATCTGAAACAAGTGGCTCTTTCCTCTGCCGGTCAAGAGACAAGGCTGGCAGGAAAGACAGCCCCCTCCAGCCACGTGGCGGCAGCAGGCGGCCCCGTGCCCTGTGCCTGGCCCTTTCAGGCTGCCTAACATGCCACCCCACCTCCCACTCAGGAGAATAAGAGTCACTGTGCAACTGGCACCAGCCGGGCCTTGGACTCAAAGCCTGGGCTTGTGGTTCTTTTAAAGGGACAACGCCACGAAGCGTGGCCTCTTTGGCACAAGAGACCTTTGGCACGGAGTGGATCTTGGGTTCGGCTGCAGCACGGCTCCTTAAGAGCAGCGCTTACTATGTTGTCCCTCTAGGCATGCCAATCTTTCACAGCTAACTCACCAAGGGAGGCTTCTGCTGTGTGGACAAATTCTCAGAGTGGTTTTCCAGAACCACTAAGCTATGTGCCTCCACTTTCTACCACAGAAATGAGTGACACCAACCAGCATAGGAGAAGCCACAAACCCAACTGGAACCCCCCAATTATGTATTTCTATTGTATTTATTTTAATATTGTATGTACTCATTGTTGTGGGGTGGGGTGGCTAAGTGGACTAAGGCTCCGAAAACTATCGACTGTGATGCGTGTGATAACGGTATGGTGACTTGCCTGCCAGGTGCAAAGGTTGCAGACATCACGAGACATCTAGATAGTTTGTTAGAGAGAACTGGAAAGGAGCCAGTGGTCATGGTACACGTTGGTACCAATGATGCTGGGAAGGCAAAGTGGTCAGTCCTGGAAGCCCAATTCAGGTTGTTAGGAAGAAGATTGAAATCCTGGACTTCCAAGGCAGCATTTTCAGAAGTGCTGTCTGTTCCTCGTGCAGGACCCTCCAGGCAGGCATTGCTCAGAAGTCTCAATGCGTGGATGAGGCGATGGCATCAGAGGAGGGCTCCAGATTTGTCAGGAACTGGAGAACATTTTGGGACAAGCCAAACCTGTTCAGGAGGGATGGGTTACACTTGAACCATGATGGGACCAGATTGCTGGCACTCAACCTCAAAAAGGCTGCATAGCAGCTTTTAAACTGATAACTGGGGGAAAGCCGACAGGAGCTGAGTGGCATCCGGTTCGGAACACCTCATCCCTGTGGAACGAGGTTGGAGAGGGTAGAGTACCCGAAAGTGATGACATAGTAGGTATTAGCATTGGGAGAATAATGTGATGTGGTAGTTTGTCTACTGGAATTAAAAGCTGAGGGGGAGGGGGACCAAAGAAGCAGCCGTTTTGGGGGGACCCACTGGTACAGGTGCTTCTATGCAAATGCTTGAAGCGTCCGAGCAAAGATGGGAGAACTTGAACATTTGGTAGCTAGGGATAACATTGATATAATAGCCATAACAGAAACCTGGTGGAATACAGAGAACCAGTGGGATACCGCAATCCCAGGCTATAAAGTCTATAGAAGGGATAGAGAGAGGCGGGTTGGAGGGGGAGTGACCATCTATGTCAAAGAAGGGGTAAAATCCAACAGAATGGAGATTGGCGGAGGGTCTGACTCCACCATAGAATCACTGTGGGTTACACTATCAGGTCCAAGAAGCGATGTGATAGTGGGGGTGTGCTATTGTCCACCAGATCAAAAACTTGAGGGGGGGGGCTTGAAATGAGGAGAGAAATCATGGAGATATTTAAGAGGGACAGGACAGTAAACATGGGGGACTACAATTATCCCCACATTGACTGGGCCAATCCGAGTTCTGGGCAAGAAAGAGAAACCAAGTTTCTCGACATGTTGAATGACTGTGCCTTGGAGCAACTTGTCATGAAGCCCACCCGAGAACAGGCAACTCTGGATCTAATACTGTGTGATTCTCAGGACCTGGTCAGATGTGAATATCACTGAGCCTCGGGGGAACAGTGACCATGCTCCAATCTCCTTTGCCATGCATGTTGGAGGAAGAGTGCCAAGCAAATCAGACACAAAAAAACTTGATTTCCAAAGGGCAAACTTCCCTCAGATGAGGAAACTAGTTAGAAAGAAATTGAAGGGGAAGGTAAAAAGAATCCAAACTCTCCAGAGTGCATGGAGCCTGTTTAAAACAATGGTAGCAGAGGCCAAGCACAAGTGCATACCGCAAAGAAAGAAGAGCTCATCGAAGTCCAAGAGGGCGCCAGCATGGTTAACAAGTGGAGTTAGAGAGGCTCTAAAGTGCAAGAGAGGTCTTCCCGTAAATGGAAATCCTCCCCAAATGAGGAAAATAAAAAGGAACACAAACTCTGGCAAAATAAATGTAAGAAGATGATAAAAGAGGCAAAGACTTTGAGTAATGTATGGCTAGCAATATAAAGGGAAATAATAGAAGCTTCTTTAAATATGTTAGAAATAGAAAACCTGCCTGAGAACCAGTTGGCCTTCTGGATGGTGAGGGAGGAAAAGGGGAGGTAAAGGAGGACTTGGAAATTGCAGAGAAATTAACTGAGTTATTTGCATCTGTCTTCACAACAGAAGACCTTGGGCAGATTCCGTTGCCCAAGTGGCCCCTCTTGACTAAAGAATTAAATCAAATACAGGTTACAAGGGAGGATGTTTTAGGTTTAATTGATAAATTGAAGATCCACAAGTCATCGGGCCCAGATGGCATCCACCCAAGGGTTATTAAGGAACTGAGAAATGAAATTGCAGATCTCTTAACGGTAATATGCATCTTTTCTCTTAAAACGGCCACCGTGCCAGAGGACTGGAGGATAGCAGATGCCACACAAATTTTTTAAAAAGGAAGGGGGGGATCCGGGAAACTACAGGCTGGTCAGCCTTACATTTGTCCCAGGGAAGATGGTGGAAAGCCTCATCCAAAATAAAATCTTAAAACACATAGAAGAACAAACCTTGCTGAGGGAAAATCAGCAGGGTAAGTCTTGCCTGACAAACCTTTTAGAATTCTTTTAAAAGGTCAATAGGCATGTGGATTTGGGTAAACCAGTGGATATTGTCTATCTTGATTTTCAGAAGGCTTTTGACACAGTCCCCCATCAAAGGCTGCTGAGAAAATTGCACAGTCAGGGGATAAGAGGGCAGGTCCTCTTATGGATTGAGAACTGGTTGAGATCCAGGAAACAAAGAGTAGGTGTCAATGGGAAATTTTCACAATGGAGAGAAGTGAAAAGCGGTGTGCCCCAGGGATCTGTCCTGGGACTGGTGCTTTTCAATCTGTTCATAAATGGCTTAGAGACAGGGATAAACAGTGAGGTGGCCAAGTTTGCAGATGACACAAAACTTTTCTGTGTGGTAAAAACCAGAGAAGATTGTGAAGAGCTCCAGAAGGATCTCTCCACACTGGGGGAATGGGCTGCCAAATGGCAAATGTGTTTCAATGTAGCCAAATGTAAAGTAATGCATATTGGGGCAAAAAAATCCAAACTTTATCTGTCAACTCATGGGCTCTGAGTTATCCGTGATGGATCAGGAAAGAGATCTTGGTGTGTTGGTGGACAGCTCCATGAAGGTGTCTACCCAATGTGTGGCAGCGGTGAAGGAGGCTAATTCCATGCTAGCAATTATCAAAAAGGATTGAAAATAAAACAGCCAACATTATAATGCCATTATACAAAACAATAGTAGGGCCGCACCTGGAGTATTGTGTACAATTCTGGTCACCGCATCTGAAAAAAGACATAGTGGAACTGGAAAAGGTGCAGAAGAGACCAACTAAAATGATTACTGGGCTGGGGGACCTCCCTTATGAGGAAAGGCTAAAATATTTGGGCTCTTTAGTCTGGAAAAAAGGCTCCCTGATGGGGGATATTATTGAGACATACAAAATAATACAGGGCATGAGTAAAGTGGACAGAGGGACGCTCTTCTCCCTCTCACAAAATACCAGAACTTGGGGACGTCAACTCAAACTGAGGGCTGGGAGAGTGAGAACAGACAAAAGAAAATATTTTTTTTACCCAGTGTGTTGTTAGTCTGTGGAACTCCCTGCCACAGGATGTGGTTATAGCATCTGGCCCGGATGCCTTCAAAAGCGGATTGGACAGAATCCTGGAGGAAAGGTCCATCACAGGTTACAAACCATGATTGAGATGTGTAATCTTCAGGCTTAAAACAGGGTACTTCAAGGACCAGACGCAGGGGAGTGGTATCAGGAGACAGAGATCTAGTCTCATGCGTTCCCAAATGCATCTGGTGGGGCCACCGTGAGATACAGGAAGCTGGACTAGATGGGCCTTTGGCCTGATCCTGCAGGGCTCTTCTTACGTTCTTATGCCTTCAGTTCTTGTGTTTTGGAGCTAACAATGTCTAATTGAATGAGAAAGATTGACATGGGTCCAAGAGAGCCAAGCTGTCTTTTTTGAGGGAGGTGCCTGTTGCTGGAACTTGTTTGGCAATCTCACATGCTGCCTTTAGTAAGTTGAGTTGAGAGGGGTTTTTCTGGGCTGGAGTGACCGTCAGTCTGTCCAGCACTAACGAATGTTTCCCTCCTGCCTCTGAATTTAAAGGGAGCCCCACCTTTAGGCTCAGTACTTTTTCCCTCTCTAGAATCTGTTGAAATCCATTACGGATGTCACAGCATCCTTCTATATCTTACGCTGAAATGAGCAATTCCAGCCCTGACTGGAAGACAGATTCCAGAATCTCAATCTCTGTTTGTGAGAAACAGGGAAATCTCTGGCCTTTTCCCATGCAGCTTTTTGACATCCCTCTTTACCATTAAAATGAGAACCATCCATGCAGCTGTCAAGGAACGAGGGAGGAAGCCCTGGCACCTTGTTCTACTCATTTTCATCTCATTTTCATCTGATTCAGATGAGATACTAGAAGCAGCTAGAGCAAGTATTTGGAACCTATACTGAGCTTCATAACAATTTTGAACCAATCCAAAAGAAGCAACCCCCTAGTGGGTGTATAAACCACACATACACATCCTGGCTGAGGGTGGGGGGGGACTGTGCTTCACTGTACATCATGTAATTGGAGATCTTTCATTTAAATTTAGTCTTGCCAAAACCAAGGTGTGTGGGGATTTCATACCCCGATAGCTCTGTACCCCAAGAAATGGGGTCTAGGAGGGCTGCTTGACATATATTTCCCAGCAGTCCCCAGGACCAAGCAGATACCAGGGTGTGCTGATGAAGGCCAGAGCAAACAGGAGGCCAGGAAAACAGGATATCAGGATACAGACCAAGAGCCCCTTTCTGTCCTTATCAGTAATGCCTCACTAGCTAGGGAGCATTTCCCCCCCACCTATGGATTCTATTTCCTGTGCCTGTTTACTGAGTATGGTCTCACAGATAAGGCGTGCATCCTCCTCCCACCGAGGAACGTCCTTCCTGTATCTATTGTGCTTACTCTCTTAATAAAGACTGGGCTCAGGCAGTAGGAGAAGGAGGAGAATCATCACCACACAATCACTCACATGCACGCATGCCTCCACACATTCAGACACACAGAGACATCCATGGAGTCCAGATAGAGAATGTTGCCTGAGCACCAGATATTGCACCCCGAAACTCTGTGTCCGTGTGATTCGTAACGCAACAAAGGTGTAAACAGGAGAATTTCAACATGTAGCTGTGGAGATCTCCCTTGTTGCAACTTTGAAGTATAACCATATATATTAGGAGTTTGTAATTATATCAATATAGCTTATGTAACGTCTCAAGGCCATTTACTGTGAGGTGTAAGAGCACATACCTTTGTTTAGCAAAGGTATGTTAAAGACAACAAAGTACTGTACTCAGGCGGTTTCCTGAAGGAGCTTCCTGATACTGTAGAACACCTTCTGCCTTGAGTCGTCTATAATACATGTTTATCTCAAACGGGGCCATTCTGATCTTGAACGCCAAGAGAGGTGCGGAAGGAGAAAACAGGAAATGGCACCTTCTTCGCAATCTCACCCACCCTTTGGGATGATCTTCCTCCCTGTGATTAGACTGCCCCCCCCCCCCGGAATCCTTTAAAAACATCAACCTGGCTCTTTCAAGCAGGCTTTTCCGGAGCCATGACCGTCGTCACGACAGTTGCTCAGGCAAAAATATCTGTCCCACAATCTACACATTGAAAGTTCATTTTAATGATGATTTTGCATATGACATTTGGACATTATTTTTGGTATATTATTTTGTGATTTTAATTGCTGATAGATTTGTGATAGGTACTAATATGTGGTATCCCCCCCCATTTTATTTATTTATTTATTTATTTTGTTCTGCTTATATACCACCTCATACAACTTCAAGTAGTCTCTGGGCAGTTTACAGTTTAATTACAGTATGCAGAGTACACATCCCCCCCCCTGCAAGCTGGGTACTCATTTTACCAACCTCGGAAGGATGGAAGGCTGAGTCACCCATGAGCCTGCTACCTGGGATTGAACCCAGGTGAGCACAGTTTTATCTGCAGGACAGGCATTGAACCACTGCGCCATGGGGTAATGTTGCCTTATTTACTCTGTTTGAGAGTGGCTGTTTGGCCAAATGGGCAGGATAGAAATAAATAAATATCAAAGGAAAGAGAGCTCAAAGGAACCTACCAATCTAGATGACTCATTTCATGGCCCTTGAGGTGCAAAGCAGGTAATGTCCAAACTTTAGCCCTCCTAATGTTCTGGACCACAACTCCCAGAATTCTATGCTTAGATTTCCATAGGCAAAGGACTGTGGGAGTTATGGTCCAAATCATCTGGAGGGCTGAAGTTTGGACATGCCTGGTGTAAAGTGTCTCTTGGGCTATCTGTACTGGGCCAGTATTGAACAAACACACCTTCCTAGACCTGCAATAAGCTTCCTTACAAATTCGGAGGAGAAAAGTTTCCCCACATCGTCACATTCTCATTTTCTTTTCGGGCACCGCCAGCTCAGCTACTTGATCGCTTCTTGTTTTGTCCTTTCCGTAGGGCAGGTACAAGCCTACGAATGCTCAGGAACACAAAGGAATCATTGTGGCGTTGCTCTGCCCTGTAAGACAGCAGCTCCTCACGTCAGATCACAGTTGTCTGAGGACAAGGCATGGGCCTATGGGTCATCAGAACATGGGTGCTATTGGTACATGCTAAGGTGGACTTTGGAACTAGTTGCAAAAATAGGCACTACATTTATAGTCCATTGCAATATCATACAATAAACAAGCTTTTGTGGATTAAACACCAGTTCCTTGGGTTTGTACCAGGATGAAAGAGTGAGTGCCCAAAATCTGAAAGCTGAGTCATGGCAACTGGACTTCTTTTCTTGTGAGACGGAAACGTTTCATTGCTCATCCAAGCAGCTTCATCATGAAGCCGCTTGGACGAGCAGTGAAACATTTCGATCTCATAGGACGAGAACTCCAGTTGCCCTGACTCAGCTTTCCGATAACCTCATCTGGATGATTGAGATTCTTCAGAGACTTAAGTCCAAAACTTAATGTCCAAGCATATATGGCAGGAGGAATATTGCCAGGCAAGTTGCTCTTAGATGTTAAATCCAACTGTTTTTGGCCACACAACAGCAACCACACTCTTGACTTCCATCTAAGAGACAAACCAGCCCGGTGAAACCCATCATGCCAAGAACTGCTGGCCTGAAAAGGTATCACCTGTTTTTGCATCTACATTTTCTTTTGTTTGGACCGCTAGACTACCTTCACTGCTTTGGAGCTCATGTTTGGTCTGTGGTAGCTACTTAGAAATCATTTAGAAGGAGTATAAAGGGGACACCAGTTGGCATATAATTGGGTAGCCTAAGATGCAAAACCATAAATGGTTTTGTAATTTAAATAGAATCATAATATATCTCATTCAAGTGGAGAAGACAACGGCCTCGTGATCTGTCCGTGCCTGCTGTAGTGGCAGGGCCGGTGCTAGGTTTTTTTTTGCGCCCTAGGTGAGGGGCGGCGGCGGGGCAGGGGCGGCAGCGGGTGGGGGGTGGGGAGGGTGGGCGGGGCAGCGGATAGCAGGGGACGGCGACGGGCGCGGGGGGACAGCGGCAGGCGCGGGGGGCGGACAGCGATGGGCAGTGGGGGGATGGATGGCGGTGGCCAGCGGCGGTGGGTGCGGGGGGGGCGGCAGGCTGTCCAGCGCCCTCTCTCCATTTTGGCGCCCTAGGCAACTGCCTAGTTTGCCTTAATGGAAGCGCCGGCCCTGTGTAGGGAAGCTACATTGTCGAGGTTATTTCTTCTATTATCCAATTAAGTGAATTTCAGTCTTTGCTTCGTTATTATGGACGGTTAACTGCCTCTCGTTTCTCACCACTCATTTCAAATACATAAATTAAAATGAAATAGAGAATAGTTGTACAATCTGCATTGCTTAGGGGCAAACTAGACAAGGAGAAAGTTTTAATTGTTTAACTGTTTGGCTGTCACACCTCCAACTCAGAATTTTAAAGTGGATCAGATAAGGTTCTCTTCCATTGTAACTCTCCTGCATCTTTCCCCCGCATACATAAATCGGTTGAGGAGGAAAAGAAGTAATCCTGTAAAATAGACTACAAACTCCATCACAGGTGCTTTTTTCTTTCAGTCACAACAGTCTTCCAAGATGGGCTGTTCTCCTGTTCCTGAAAGGCAGAGGCAACGGGAAGCTGCGTGACAGGAGTCTTGTGCTGCTGAACAGCCTCCAGTTGCCAAAAACTTAGGAGCTGTCCGCCCACCCTTCCTCTCACCAGCTTAGGAATGGAGGAGAGCATTCTCTGGCCTGGCATGTCCCCCAGATGTCCGTCTTATATTTACAAGAAAGAGCAAGGGGTGCCCAGAGAAGTGTGTTCCTCAGTTTTTTTCTATCCCAGGGGTCCTCAAACTTTTATACGGGGGGGGGCGGGGCGGTCCACTGTCCCTCAGATAGTGTTGAGGGCAGGACCATTCCAAAAAAACCCAGCAGGTGCCTGCTGCTGCTTTTTGAGCACACACACCCTGTGCAAGTTGCCTGGATCCCCCCCCGCCGCCCACCTGCCCCCTGCCCCCTCACATTTCTTTTACCTGTGCCAGGTAGGGTAGGGTGGTTGTTGCTTGCAGAGGGAGCACCCAATCGCCATTGGCGCACCACTCTGCTGGCCACACGTGGGGAGGTTTCCCCCCCAAACACTTGGCCCCAAGGCCTAGCGGGCAGCCTAGCCGGAGACCCAGCCTGGACTGTGCCAGTGCGAGTCAAGATGCTACGAAATGGCACTTACCTTCCTCCCACGTGCCATGAAAGCTGTGTTGGTCTCTGAGGTGGCGGCAGCAGCTGCTGCTGCACAGCAGGTTTTTGGCTTAAGTGGGGGGAGCAAGGGGGGTTCTGCAATGGCAGGTGGGCTGGATTCAGGACCCAGGCAGGCCTGATCTGGCCCCCAGGCTGTAGTTTGAGGATCCTTGGTCTACCCCATGAGATTGGCTTGTCACTAGTGCCTACCCACTGCTGGTCAGGAGTTGTGTTGAGCTGAATGAAAGACCCCATTTGTGAACAGCTGAGAATCCAACTCAGATGATAAAATGTGGGTGTCTTGGAGAGAACAGCATGAAAACGAGTCAGTGGCTCACTTTTGTGATGTTGCACAGGCGGTCCCGGTGCAGAGCTTGGCATCTCCTGCCTACCTTTGTATTCACAGGTGCTTGCTAGCTAATTCCTCACCCTGAGGCCAAGGGTAGACATGGGCACGACTCGGCGAAATTGTCATTTCCATTTTCGGTTATCGTTTCCGTTAAAAAGTTTTAAAAAGAACTTTTCGAACCCCGTTTCCGTTTGTGGCATCGATGCCAAGAAAAAGTTTTAAAAGTTTTTTAAAAACCCCGACGCCTTGGCAGGCGAAAATATGCCTGCCTGAGGCTTTGCCACCTATCAGAGGGGTGGTTTCTGGGGGTCCCCGGCCTTCCCCCCCCCTTCTCCTGTCCTGGGCTGCTTGCACCAGGCTGGGGGGGGGTCATCCTCATCATCTGTCTTGCTGCATGCCATGCGGTGGGGGGGATCCAAAATGGCGACCACAATTTTTCTTTTGAAATCGTGGTCAAAAAACACACCAAATCACCACAGAAACATGTGAAATTTATTTTTTTTAAATACCTGAATTTTTATAGTAGCAGCAGTGGTTTTTTTATAGCAATAAAACGTCGTATTGATTTTATTTTATTTTTTATTTTTTTAGACCTGCCCATTTGGGCTGGGTATGGGATGGGACCATGCAATTTTTTTGAACCATTCCACCAATGGCATCGCCAGGTTTTTGACTGACACTTCTGGATGTCTCGGAGGGCATAAAAAGCCGAGGCACCTTCCAGAAATCGCAGTCGGTTGTATGGATGTGGTTGAGGGAGGAGGGCTGGCTGCTGGTGCTGGTGTGATCTGATTGAGATTGAGGAGGGAGGCTGGAGGCTTTACGATTTAAGTTAGGCAGGGAGGGAGGGAACTGAATTTAGAAAATAATTTCTTTGATTCCCTGCAGCTTTGTCTGCTGAAGGGAATAGCAGTTTATTCTTTATTTCTTCTCTGGCAGTTTGAGGATTTTTTTCTGATATTGGATAAAGGGGGAGGTTTGACTGGGAGTGGGAGGTGTGGATTTATTTTAAAAATATATTATATACTACAATTTATTTTCTATTTTCCCAACTTCAATTTACTTGCACGCACACACATTTGGAGTGCAAGCCAAGAACAGAACCTCTATCCTAAGTGATATCCTAACTGCCCACTTGTCCCGTCTGCCCGTGCCACCGCCCGCCCACTCGCCCACCTGTGGCCGCCGCCCGCCCATGGCCCCCTGCCACCGCCGCCCGCCCGCACCCCCCCACCGCTGCCCACCCCCCGCCCTGCCTGCCGCCTACGGCGCAAAAACACCTAGCGCCGGCCCTGACTGCGGGACGCCCCTATGCTCTGGGAAGTCAAATCGCGCTAAATCGCAGTAGAAACGACAAACGACAAACGGAAAAGACAAATTTTTGAAAAATTTCGCGACAAACGGAAACGACCTGAAACGGACCCGTTCCGACAAACGAAAACTCAAAACGTCATTTTTTCTGGTCGTGCCCATGTCTAGCCAACAGCACAGTTACTGCCTGGTTTTGAGTAGCAGATCAGAAGTTAATCAGAAGAACAATCCAACATTATGTCTCCAGTCTGTGTTTGTCTACTGCCCTCCCCCACCCTGAACTCATTTCAATATTCTGCAAAAGTCATCATGAGCTGGGATCAAAGTACAGTGGACCCTTGTACAACAAACAGCTTGTATAACATTAAATCTGTACAACATAAAAAATTCTGGAGATAGGGGAAATGTGCTTAACAGAGTCACCTATGGGGTGAATCTGTGCAACATAAAAATGGTTGTGATTAGGGATTACTCCGTTTTAAATGCATTCCCATGGAAAATTTGTATAAAGGAAAATTTGCTTAACAGAATTTCATTTGGAACGAATTAATACAAGGTACCACTGTACTAAATCTTCTCTTTCTATGCACGCACACCCACACACCCAAGTAAAGGTTAGATTGTTGTTGTTGTTGCTAGATCTAAACTAAATCATACTCCAACACAACAGAAATGAATAGGAGTTTTATTCTTTCTTCTCTGCTTCTCTTTTTCGTCAAGCAGGGGACTCAATGAGTCAAAGTAACAAGGAATAAAAAGTTAGTACAGTACTAATAATTGCATGTCATCAAGTCTATTCCAACTTATGGAGACCCTTTCCAGGGTTTTCGAAGTAGAAAATACACTGTCATTTCCCCTTCCCTCCTTCTGGGGTCCATCTGGGATTGTGCAGCTTGCCCCCAAGGCCACACGAAACAAGATCAACCCTTAAAAAATAACTGAGTGTGAGCCACACTCTAAAGCTATGTAAGTCAATTCAAAACATATAATTAGGGAGCATGCTGTATCCAACTCTTAATAAGCTCCATCCTCGGCAACCAGTCAGCCATCAAAATTCTGGCTGAAGAAAAAGAATATTCCTGAAGGATAGCCAGGAGGGCAACAAAGTGCAATTTAGCCCTCCTTTGTGGGGAATTCCAGAGCCTTGGAGCAGTCACTAAAAAAGCATTTTACCCTTTTTCCCTTCTAACTGTAACTATAGATGGCAACTGTAAGTAAAGATACCTTTTTCTACTGCAAATCCTTCTAGAGTGGATTTTTTTAACCCTACACTGTGCTAGTAACGTGAAAAGAACCCCCTTTTTTGCCAAATTCCCCAGTACACATAAACATCCATTCATTATTCAGAAAACAAAATAATTCTGCTGGCCTAAGATCAGATTTATGGCTTTCTCATGGTGACAAAGCTTTTTTCCTTGCCAGTTCTGTTCAAAGTATTCACGATTTGCTTTGGTTTTGCCACTTTCAGCTTCCACACCCAACTGCCACCTCTGCTCTACAACAACTCCAGTGCCCACTGAGGAGGAAACGAAAGAGGCTTATGAATCTACTTCAACTCATAGTCCCTAAACCCCTCCTTCTCAAATTTTGCACCATTCTTGTCCAATGACACCTCTACCAAGTACAGTAGGCCATTTTCATACCAGCAGCAACAGCCCTGGGATTACGTTTAATTACCAAAAAGAAGACTTCCTTGCCTCCTGTTTCAGTAAAAGAAAAGAAAAAAATAAGCCTGGAATTTTGCAGATCACTTCCTTAAGGCCACCTCTGTGCAGTATATCATGCCCGAAACAAAGCCCATCTAAAATATGGAGAGGGGACAGAAGAGGTTAAGCATATTCCTTCTTTTTCAAATCACAATATGATGGCAAGGGAAGCTCTTGCAAAAGGCTTCCCACACCCTATTTAAAGATACCTGGCAGAGTTCATCTTCTTGGAACAGAACTGCTGACTCGATTCTGCCAAGAATCTCTGTTTTTCAAAAGCTTTTTGGAAATATATCAAAAGTCCCCTTGTGATTACTGTGATGGGTTGTTTTGAGAAAGTGTTTGGAATCTCCAGTGGGTACAAAATGACTGAGCAAGCAACAGGACAAGTTATAGGGAGACTAGAAAACTCTTTACTACAACAGCTCAACATGATTTAAAGTGTTGATTATGATGACCTATATAACATCCTATCATGGCTTGGGTCCAAGCTATCTAAAGGGCCCTACCTCTCTTATATGAACCTCTGTGGGTCACTCCTAAGATCCTCCAGATATGCTTTTCTGTCTCATCATTGTGGGTAGAGCAACACATGTTTATTTAAATGGAACTTTGGACATTGGCCAGGTTCCTCTAATGATATGTGTTGTTCTCTCGCTGTGACCACCTCTGCTGATGTTATTTTTAAATGATGTAAACTGGTTTCTGGAGGAGGATAATGTCCTGAAGTGAGGAGGAATTAAAGAACCTCTTAATGAGGGTGAAAGAGGAGAGTGAAAAAAATGGGCTGAAGCTCAACATCAAAAAAACTAAGATCATGGCCACTGGTCCCATCACCTCCTGGCAAATAGAAGGGGAAGAAATGGAGGCAATGACAGAGTTTATTTTCTTGGGCTCCTTGATCACTGCAGATGGCGACTGCAGCAACGAAATAAAAAGACGCCTGCTTCTTGGGAGGAAAGCAATGGCAAACCTAGATAGCATCCTAAATAGCAGAGATATCACTTTGCCAACTAAGGTCAGGATAGTCAAAGTTATGGACTATAAAGAAGGCTGATCGCTGCAGAATCGATCCTTTTGAGCTGTGGTGCTGGAGGAGAGTCTTGAGAGTCCCCTGGACTGCAAGGAGATCAAACCTATCCATCCTGAAAGAAATCAACCCCAAATGTTCACTGGAAGGACAGATTTTGAAGCGGAGGCTCCAGTACTTTGTCCAGCGCATGAGGAGAGAGGACCCCTTGGAAAAGTCCCTGATGTTGGGAAAGACTGAAGGCAAAAGGAAAAGAGGACGGCAGAGAATGAGATGGTTGGACGGTGTCATCGATGCAACCAATATGGATTTGACAAAACTCCGGGAGGCAGTGGAAGATAGGAAGGCCTGGCGAGCTCTGGTCCATGGGGTCACGAAGAGTCGGACACGACTGAACAACAACAACAACAAACTGCTTTCAAATGGAAAGCGTATTTTATATTTATTTTAATTAAGTAACATATTTAAATTATTCAAACGGGGGGGATCAAGGTGACCTAAATAGGAAGCCTCCCGCCAACATTTATTAGACTGAGGAAGCTACTTGGATGAGTAGCGAAATGTTTCGATCCCACAAGAAAATAAGTTGTGGCCAGGACTCAGCTCCCAGATAACTTCACCTGGATGACGGAGAATCTCAACAGACGTCCTCCAGAACATTATTTGGTAGGAATTGGGTTCCTGTTTTCTGGAGGAATTCATAGTTGGACTTGCCAAGTTCTCTCATTTGAAGGAGAGAAAGCACCTTTCGAGTTCAACCTTAGTCTATTAGACCTGGTCCAGTCCAGGACTTGTGGCCAGGCAATGCTCCATGGTCTGAACAGCCTCCACTGCAGAGGTGAAAAGGGAGGGATAGAGCTGTGTGTCATCAGCGTAATGATGGCAGCTTACCCCCAAACTCCGGATGACCTCACCTAGCGACTTCACATAGATGGTAAATAGCAAGGGGGAAATTGTCAAACCCCAGGGCACCCCACTTGTCCAAGGGGCTGATAGCTCCTCCCCCCGCTTTACATGCTGGACACGGCCCCCAAGGAAGGAAAGGAGTCAGCACAAGGTTAAACCAGAAGGATACTGTGGTTGACAGTATTGAAAGCCGCTCAGAGGTCAAGGAGGGCCAACAAGGAAGAGCATCCCCTATCGGCCTCCCTCAACAGGTCATCCTGCAACACAACCAGGACTGCTTCCATCCGGTGGCATGACCTCAACCCAGACTGGAAAGGATCCAGGACATTATCCTCCTCCAGAAACATCTGGAAACATCCGGCAGCAACTTACTTAACCACCTTTCCCCAAAAAGGAACTATGGTTATTGGGTGATAGTTGGCCAAATCACCCAAGGCCAAGCTGGATTTTTTTAAAGGGCGGGCTTCAAAACTGTCTCCTTCAAACAGGAGGAGAACATCCTCTCCCTGAAGGAGGCATTAATAATTCCTGAAGCCCATTCCAGCATGCTTCCCCCTGAAGTCCTGATTAACCAGGAAGGGCAGGGGTTGAACGGAGAAGCCACCAGTTTGCAAAACACCAGAGCCCTGGAGGCCTCATCTGGTATTACTGGCCCAAACTGGATGACTAGAGGAGACAGAGGAGGTGCCGCACTGGGGATGTCACCGGCTCAGATGGCCTCAACTTTAAATCTAAAATGGGTTGTAAACAACTCACTAGTGAAATCACTAGGAGGAGGCCCCAGCTAACCAGGATTGGCGAGGTCATGGACAACTCAGAACAGTTCTGCCTGGTGGTTCATGGCCACACCAGTTCTCTGAGAATAATAGGCTTTTAGAAGCTCTTATAGCCCTAACATATTGCCTGATCAGAGCACGAACTGCAGCCCAGTTAGTAGCCAACCGGTCTTTCCTCCACCTGCGCTCAAGCCTTCTCCGTTCCTGCTTCATCACCCTCAACTTAGCCAAATACCACAGTGAGGAACTGGAGACGCACATGGGAGCGCACTTGGGAGCGAACAAGTCAATCGCCCGGGAGGCCTCCTCATACCATCTGTCCTCCTGAGCCTTGACTAGATCATCAGCCAGGCCAACCAGAAAAGTCCCCAAAGTCCTGAAAACTGCTCAGGGTCAAGCAGCCTCCAGGGTGGCCCCAATTGGAAGGCCCCAGATCCCCATGGGGTGGTGGTGGTGATCAACAGGGAGAACCTAATGATCTGACCAGACACAGGCTGGGCTGCAATATTCCCAACCTTCAGAGTGAAATCAGCAGACATGGAGGAGAAGATCAAGTCCAGTAAGTGACTGTCCCTATGGGTGGGACAGGTGACATGTTGGGGCAGGATCATGGAGGTCATAGACTCCATGAACTCCAGAGCCACTCCGGACAATCCTGGCCCCACATGCACATTAAAGTCCCCAACAACCAAAAGTCTGGGGGACCTCAACAGTGCAACCAAGATGAATTCAGAGAGCTCTGGAAGGGAGAGTGCTGGGTCGCTGGGAACACAATACACCCACACAAAACTGAGCTCCTCTTCACTCTTCACCCTTCACTGCAAGTTTACTGGAAGAGTCTGTATCTGCTTGTCACAGCAAAACCACATTGGCGACACAAAGTGAATTGAAAGGCGCATTATAGTTGGGAATTAGAACCAACAGCATTGCCATTGACCAACAGAGCCGATCGGCTGATCTGCTTACTGCCAAAACTGTTCAAAACAACGTTGTGCTCTTGATATTCAGGGTACTTACATTGCTGAAGCTGGGTGCACTTCCTCCGTTCCTTGTTTACATAGAAGCTTGAAATACGAGTTCGGCTCAAAACACAGGACATAAAACTGATATGCATCGGGAGCACAAAACGAGCTGTGGGTTAACCTATGACCGCCACCAATAAACTGTAATAGTGCACTCTGGTCAAACATGTAACTTTTGTGCCATGCACACCAACACTCCTTGTTCTGGGGATTATAAAGAGCAAGGAGTGTACACAATCAATGTTAAATCATCCCAAGTGATGCTGTGTTGCAGGATCCAGAGACAAATCAATTTAGATGTTATTCACAGTTAGCAGTTCTGATTAGACAAGTAGTATCTTTTGATTGTACTGTATATTGTTACTCTACAAGGGCTAGTGTGGTGTAGTAGACAAGACTGCGGGAATGGGGTTCAGGAGACCTGGGTTCGAATTCCAGAATAGCCATGGAAACTACTACGGCCACCCTATTTTGGAAGGAACCTGACAGCCTATAACATAACACATACTGTACCTTTTGGCTTTATTTATTTATTTTGAGTATTTTTCACCCAGCCTTTCTCCTTGGAAAAGGACTCAAGGCAGCTTACAGTAATGAGGGACAATATAAAGTCCAGTACAATTAATACATATTTAGGTTTGAGAACAGGGAATTGGGGGGCATCTTAAGGCATTAAAAGGCAACATTAAAGCTAAAAGAGAAAGTGAATAGTTAAAGAGAAGAGTAAGAATTCCATGTACTGTAATCATCTATGGTAGACCATCTTTAAAAGTATGAGGGATGGAAATTAACATTGAAATCATAGTGTTTGTGCAATGACACAAGAGGAGATATCAACACAAAGTTATAAGTGGTTATAAACACAAAGTCTGTGTAGATTAATATAAAAGACACATAATAGGTAGACCATCATTCAAGGAAAGCTGCATAGGCAGGATGCTGCTGAGAATTCCTCCGTTCTTTTGTCATACAGATACGCTTTGTGACTGATTTTTACCACACATGTATTTACTGCACGGGCTGGCTGGATAGCTCAGTGGTTGAAGTCTCTGGTTGCAGAGCCAGGGGTTGGGGATTCAATTCCCCACTATGTCTCCAGGGAAAAGAGCCAGCCTGGGTGGCCTTGGGCAAGCTGCACAGTCCCAGGGCAATCCCCAGAATAAAGGAATGAGAAGCCATTTCTATCTGGAAAAACCTGAAAAGGAGTCACCATAAATCAGATTTGACTTAACAGCACATTATGACAACGGCAATTTATTGTCGTCAATTTAAAAAGGATGTTGACAACCTCGAGTGGCTGCAGAGGAGGGCGACCAGGATGGTTGAAGGTCTGGAGGAAATGTCTTATGAGGAACGGCTTAGGGAACTGGGAATGTTTAGCCTTTCAAAATGAAGGCTGAGGGGGGACATGATAGCTATGTTTAAATATTTGAAAGGATGTCATATTGAAGATGGAACAGGTTTGTTTTCCATGGCTTCAGAGACTAGGACTCGGGGCAATGGTTTCAAACTACAGGAAAATAGATTCCATTTGAACATTAGGAAGAACTTCATAACAGTTAGAGCTGTTTGGCAGTGGAAGATGCTGCCACAAAGGGTGGTGGAGTCTCCTTCCTTGGAGGTTTTTAAGCAGAGGCTGGATGGCCATCTGTTGGAAATATTGTGATGGGGTTCCTGCATGGAAGGGGGTTGGACTAGATGGCCCTTGAGGTCTCTTCCAACTCTATGATTCTTTGATTCTATGATTCTATTGCAATATTTCCTCCTTAACCTAATACAAAAAGGGTAGAAAGATCTCTCCAACATACCTTGTTTAATACCTTATTTCTCTTCTTTTACTCCTATGTTCTGGAAATCCTTTCCATTTTTCTGTCACCTCAATGCAGACAAGAGCTAGAGGGTCAGAACCAGATTTAATTAGAGGTGACAGACTAAAATAAATAGGACATAAATTAGGCATGATTGATTTCTCTGTGTCTGTGCTGAGGATGCATACATCTCGATCCACATTAGCATTTTATAATTGCAAGTTTGAAGTCCTTCATTCAAGTGTCAGCACAAAATATTTAAATTATTCCCCTTTCATTTCATTAATTAAATTCATACCTAATAAACTCTTTCAGTTTCCTCACTACTTTAAGGTAAGCAATGGCAATGCATGTCACAATGAGAGAGACATTTTGTACCTATTATAGCTCTGCATGAAGTTATATTATGTAATGGAAATATGCAGAGTTTGTATAGATTTTTAGAGAACATTTATTTGTTTGCTTTTTGTTTAAATTTAAATCCCACCAATTTAGTGGACAAGCTACTTCTTTCTTCTTTAAGTGCCATGTCCTCGTAGAACGTTGGTCATCAGTAGCATAATCTGTTTTTTATCTAAAGCCGTTCTAATAGAGAAGCTGTGCCCACTGTGAACCACTGGTGTAAATTCTTAAGCCAGAATGTTCTTCTACACCCTGGGCCACACTTCCCATCTATTTTCCTTGAAGGATAACCTGCAGCAGATGGTATTTGTTATTGTGCATTATATGACCGAAATATTGCAATTTCCTTCTCTTTAAAGTATTGGGACAAGCTACATATCCATCCACCCAGCTATTAATTTTTTTACCCTGCCTTTATCCTTAAATGGACCCATTTCTAAGACACTCAAGACTTCCTCAGAGAAAATAAAGTGGCTTGAGCAATGCCCGCCCATATTTTCTTCTGTTATATTTGGCAGTTTAGTAAATAATTTCAAATCCCCCATTTAATCAGACAGAATACTAGGAGACAGCCCTCTGGGCGCGAAGATCCTAGGACGCCTTTGCAATCACTTTCAGAAAAATTATCATCTGACTTTAATGCCATTCTTCTTTTATCTGAACACGCCAAGACATGCCACAACGAAGAAGCAGCTCGCTCCACTGAATGCATTACTCATCTACTTTAAAAGCACCTCTGCTGGCTTTTATGCAGTTACACAATGGTGGAAAAATGCCAATCTTGACACAAGGGGACACACACCTTGTGCATCCCCTTGGGTCAAGTTCTGCACTTTCCCCCTATTCCTCTAAACCACTAAGCACCCCAAGCCTGATCAGGAGAGGTGCCCTATTCCTGATAGGGCAGTCATTGATATCAAATCAGTATTTTGATTTAAAACAGAATCCTTTTAATGACCCACCTAACATGTCTTGTTCAGGAAGGTCTTCCTATGCCAGGGGGAAGGGGTGTGTGACAAAATGGTCCCCATTTTGGCAAGGGAGTAAGTCCTGATAAACGGCCGCTATTTCCTACGTGGAAGGACAGTTTGCCAACACCTTGGACCGCTGCAAGGCCTGGATTTTTAAGAAATGAAGGAGCCCTTTCACGCCACTTCTGGTCTCCTGCACCTTAGGGCCACGGTTGAGCTTTGTCTCGTGGTCCTAAGGCTGTGATGCCCCAAGTTAGCGGGAGGGGATGGTTGCCATGGCATCCGTTGCACCCTTGCCCCTCACCTGGCCAACTGGCCTTGCTCCTGCCTTGTTGGGGAGGGGGGACACAAAAAATTAAGGAAGAAACACAGAAAACCTTCTCGCTCTGGCCTGAATAACCCAGCCAGGGAGCTGGTGTGAAATTGTACCTTCAAGATGGGAGGTGGGGAGTGAAAATGAAAATAAAATAAAGAAATAACCCCACTAGCACCTCCAGTCAGTTTGCAGCCCAGTTCCTGGCCTGGGAATGGGGGCAGAATGTCAGTTAGGCCTCTTGGCCTTACATCAGGGCCAGGATTTCATCTCAAGGGCCACAGTTTAGCTGTTTTTCTATTTATGATATTTTCTAGTGTCTCCCTATCGTTACATAATTTTGGGGTCATATTTGTTGCTATGTATGGGCCAGAGTAGTGGCTGGCTAGTTGGGTATAAACCAAACCAAACAATGGTTGCTTCATTTGGGACTACAGCTCCCAGAATCCTTAGCCAGCAGGTCCATAACAGATCACATTTGGGTGGGGGGGTTATATATCGGTGGTACTCCCATGGGTCTCTTTTTCCCCACCCCACCCCAGTTGGATGGTGGGAGAAAGTAATCCATTGGTTAAATTTTAGGACTTCAACTGCTTAAAGCAATTTGCATCTGAATCCGATTATATTTCAATGATTCACCTTTCTTAGGCCTCCTTTAAACACCAAGTTCCCTGTCTGAAATTTTCAGTGTGTCCTTCCATTAAGTTTTTCCATTTTTAAAAATTCTGCCCAGTTAAGCAGGCTTCTGGCAGACAGGTGTTCTTGTCCATTTCAATATGTATAGCAAACAAAATGAAATAAAACCAACAAGCCAGAAATATAAATTACATAAAAGCAAACATGTCGCAAATTGGTTTCGCCATGAGCCTTTGTGAAATTCAATTAAGTTTCAGAGACATATGGCTTAAAATGTTTATGTACACTGTGTGTCTAGCTGTGAAGGCAGGGGATCTGAAACAGGCATAAAGAATAAGTTAGAAAATGGACAATAGTAGCATAATTTATAACAATACCACTGTCACTGAAATGTAATTGTCTAAATTATTGTGCTATTTTTACTGTAATTGTACTAAAAAAGACTGACACAGCTACCTTTTTGAAAGACAGTGAAACAAATCACCATTTTGTTTTTGTTAGTGCATCTATAATTTTTTATGACACAATCTCTTTCTGTGTAAATGTCAAATATTTAGGTGTACCCACTACTCATGGCACATTTTATGTCTAAAGATTAGAGTTTATCCCAGATATGGCCTCTGTATTTTGCCAGCTCTAGGGTCGGCCTGTAAAACATATTCAGATCTCCCTTTTAAAGTGCCACCCTGGAAGCTTTCAACAACACTCTACTGAGGTGTAGCCTTTCACTGTAATATACTATTATGTGATCATCTGAAGACCAGGATACAATTCATTTCTTTACTATAATAAAGTATCTTGGACTACAGAGCAAAATCCAAACAGCCTTAAAGCTTAAACATTGCATACCAGAAACAAATGTTTACACAAAATCACCTATCTCAATATACTAGACATCACCCTTGTAAGCAAAGGAGAACAAATTCTTTACAAGGGTGATGTCTAGTATATTGAGATAGGTGATTTTGTGTAAACATTTGTTTCTGGTATGCATACTTCTTTTCCTTTATCTAATAATGTCATCTGCAAGCAACTTAGCTGTGTGCACACCCTTAATTATTAGCTGCCTAGATGGCCTAAACACATCCAATCTCACCTGATTTCGGAAGCTAAGCAGGGTCGGCCCTGGTTAGCACTTGGATAGGAGACCACCAAGGAATACCAGGTGTTGTAAGCGCCTGGAGTAGGAACTGGCAAACCACTCCAGTATTCCTCCCAAGAAAACTCCATGGACCTGGGGGTCACGAAGAGTCGGTCACAACTGTAACGACATGACACAACACACACCCTTAATTATTAAAATCCAAACTACAGTTCTATCAAAGCAAGCATCCTGTCTAAAGTGAGAGGCACCCTAACTACATCTAGATAAAAATAATTAATTGCACAGATATTGGATGGGAGATACCTGGCTACAAAATAATACCTGTGAAAGGGATCTAGGACCACAAATTGCACATGAGTCAGCAGTGTGATGCGGCGGCCAGGAAAGCCAACACAATTCTTGGTTGTATCAACAGAACCAAAGTGCCTAGATCAAGGGAAGTGATAGTACCAATCTATTCTGCTCTGGTCAGTCCCCATCTGGAGTACTGTGTCCAGTTCTGTGTGCCTCAATTTAAAAAGGATGTTTGACAGGGAACCAGCCCCCACAGGGTGCGGTCAGAAATAACAGGAGTCCGGAGACTGATATCTGGTGCAGAAAGATAGAGGCAGTTCCTCTGTGCGCACCCCCACGGCAATCATTTTATTGTATACAAAAGTAAGTCACAAAGCGCATGCATGGAGCCACATCTAGCTGATATCATTGGCTAAGACAGAGATAAAGTAAAACAATAGCACTTGTATTCCTAGAGCATGCACAGACTAAATCCTGACATAGCCACCTTGGTATGGCACCTTGGCATGGCAAGCCTTGCTGATAATGGTAGCTGCAAACTAGCTTATGAAACCATTAACCCATTAACTCCTGTTCTCCCACAGATGTTGGCAACCTCGAGTGGGTACAAAGGAGGGAGACCAGTATGACTGAGGGTCTGGAAGAAATATCTTATGAGGAATGGCTTAGGGAACTGGGAATGTTTAGCCTTTCAAAAAGAAGACTGAGAGGGGATATGATAGCTATGTTTAAATATTTGAAGGGATGTCATATTGAAGAGGGAACAGGCTTGTTTTCCATGACTTCAGAGACAGGACTCGGGGCAATGGTTTCAAACTACAGTAAAAGAGATTCCATTTGAACATTAGGAAGATCTTCATGACAGTTAGAGCTGGTCATGATTAGGGATTACTCTGTTTTCAATGCATTCCTATGGGAAATTTGTATAAAGGAAAATTTGCTTAACATAATTTCATTTGGAACGAATTAATTCCTTTATACAAGGTACCACTGTACAGGAAAAGGGATTCCATTTGAACATTCGGAAGAATTTCATGACAGTTAGAGCTATTTGGCAGTCGAATATGCTGCCACGGAGGGTGGTGGAGTCTCCTTATGTGGAGGTTTTTAAGCAGAGGCTGGATGGCCATCTGTCGGAAACACTATGATGGGGGTTCCTGCATGGCAGGGGGTTGGATTGGATGGTTCTTTAGGTCTCTTCCAACTCTATGATTCTATGATTCTCTATTATTCATTTAACCTCATTCGTATACTCAGTATTAAGCCAATCAATATATAATGTATTACTGCACCACACTGAAAATCTGCATGCTCAATGCATGAAAAAGTAGTATGTGCCACCATAAACATGGTCTCTGCATAACTGAAGAAATTTATTTCCTGGCTCCTCTATCAAATACTATAGTTTCTAGTAATTTTTTCACCAAAATCCTCCTAATATTCACATAAGCTTTGTATAATGGCTCATTGCAGCTAATTGACAAGGTCCCCGGCTGCTGATTTCACATCTCAGTCATTTATTGGGCCAAGTATCCAAGCGAGCTGTGATTGTCACTTCAGTCACAGCAAGTTATGCTGATGGTATGCAAACAATAAGATCTTATGACTAGCTCAAATAAGTTGTCTAATTACACAAATGTAAGAGTAGGTAAAGTATGTCTGTGAAGCTACTGGACTTCTTTTTTGAGAGATAGAAACGTTTCGCTGTTCATCTGTGAAGATTCTCAGTCATTCGGGTGAGTTTATCTGGAAGTTGAGTCATGTCAACTGGACTTTTTTTGAGAGATTGAAATGTTTCGCTGCTCATCCAAACAGCTTTGTCAGTCTGAGGAAAGTTAGTTGAGAGTCCTCCATTCTATAGTACACTTTGACCTCATGTCACCTTGGTCTGAAATAGGCTCATAAGATGAACAATAGACTGAATAGTCTTGTTAGGAGGACAACAGTCTCAATAGGCCATTAGGTGAACAATGGCCTAAGGTGCTGAAACCCATAAGTATGGGTTGTTATCTATGGCCTTGGTGGTGGAAGTGTAAAGTATTTTTGATTTTTCTGGGTATTGTTGAAATCACTGCCTGGTAAGTAGCAGATAGACTGTGCCTGAGCCCCCCACCTCTGTTGAGAGAGAGGTTTTCAATACACACATGAATGGCTTCCCTGACCCTTCTCTCAAACCACCTATCTTCTCTAAGATGTGTACTGTACATTTTCATCTCCACATGAGTGCCCTTTGTCTTTCAAGTGGAGGTATACTTGTGATTCTGGTCCTGAGCTGTCACCCCTCCTATGTTGGGCCATCCTCCTGTTTAATGACTGTTTAGTTTCTCTAATATAGAGGTCTGTGCACTCCTCACTGCATTGGACCATATATACTATATTGCTCCTTTTGTGTTTTGGTGTCATGTTCTTTGGGTGGACGAGTCTCTGCCTTAGTGTGTTTGTGGGTTTGAAATAAACAAGGGTGTGGTGTTTGCCAAAAATCCTTTTGGTCGTCTGACCACGACAACGGGCCACTCTCTCTCTTTCTGTGTGCGCATTTCAGAACACCAGGTCTGGTGTGTGGCCTGCCACGTGTGAGGGACCGTTGACAAGTTGGGACATGTCCAAGAAAGTCATGGTTTCCAAGAACTCAAGAGCTGGGCCGGTGACCTGAATCTCTGCATGGATGTTAAAATCCTCCAGCTCAAAAAGTCTGAGGGACCTTAACAGCGCCGCAGAGACAAAAGTCACCAGCTCCGGAATGTAGAGTGCTGGGTCCCAGGAACGTGGTACACCAGCACAATCCCAATTCCATCCCCCTATCAACACGTGGAGGCCTTCCACACCTGGTATCGTCAATGCTGAGAGACTGACAGCCTCCAAGGTACCCCATCTCTCCTTCCCTCCAGTCTACCCCAGTGCCAGATAGAGCACCTGGGTGGGCAGATCAGAGAAAAGGTTGGACCTCCCTCGGCACCCACCCAGATCTTCGTGAGGCACACCTTGCCATGCAGAAACCCCTATCATAGTACCCCCGACAGATGGCCATTCAGCCTCTGCTTAAAAACCTCCAAAGAAGGAGACTCCACCACCCTCCTTTGGGGCAGCATCTTCCACTGCCGGACAGCTCTGTCACAAAGTTCTTCCTAAGGTTTAAATTGAATCTCTTTTCCTGTAATTTGAAACCACTGCTTCGAGTCCTAGTCTCTGAAGCCATGGAAAACAAGCCAGCCCTGTCAATATTACATCCTTTCAGGTTTTTAAACATGGCTATCATATCCCCTCTCAGCCTTCTTTTTGTAAGGCTAAATATTCCCAGATCCCTAAGCTGCTCCTCGTAAGACATTTCTTCCAGACCTTCAACCATCCTGGTCACCCTCCTCTGGACCCGTTCAGGTTGTCAACATCCTTTTTAAATTGAGGTGCACAGAACTGGACACAGGACTGCAGGTGGGGTCTGACCAGAGCAGAATAGAGTGGTCCTATCACTTCCCTTGATCCTAGACACTATGCTTCTGTTGATGCAACCAAGAATCGCATTGGCTTCCTTGGCCGCCGCATCACACTGCTGACTCATGTTCAATTTGTGGTCCACCAAGACTCCGAGATCCCTTTCACAGGTACTATTTCCCAGCCAGGTATCTCCCTTCCTATATCTGTGCAATTCTTTTTTTTTTAACCTGGATGCAGCACCCTACATTTCCCCCGGTTGAAAAGCATTCCATTACCTTTGGCCCAGCACTCTAATCTGTCAATGTCATTTTCGATTTTTATCCTATCCTAGGGAATTAGCAACCACTCCCAATTTGGCATTATCCACATATTTAATCAGCATAATCTTGATTCCTTCCTCCAAGTCATTAATAAATATATTGAGTAGTACTGGACCCAGAACTGAAACCTAGGGCACCTCACATCTGGCAGGAGGTAGCAGTATCAGAACAAGGGTCAGCTGTCAGACATCTGCCCCCTCTTCTCTTCGATCTCATAGGGTGCTGCTCCTGCAGTGTACCCACCTCTGCCCAGCACAACTTGAACAGACATCTCCCCCCCCCCCAATTGTGGCTGTTGCTTTTCCACGCTCCCCGAGGTTAAACCAGTGTGTCTGGTTTATCTATTGCATATACAGTGGTACCCCGACTTAAGAGCAGCTTGACTTAAAGAGCGGGAAACTGTTGGCGTTTTAACTGCTGCCTTACAAATTTTAGATACGGTCTGCTCAATTTACAATTTTTTTTTCATTTTTAATATTTTTAACTCCCCCCCCCCAATGTTTTAGATAGGTACCCCGACTTAAGAGCAGTTCGAATTAAGAGCATGCATTCAGAATGGATTAAATTCGCAAGTTGAGGTACCACTGTATACTGAAATATATTCAAAGGAAATAAGTTCATGCTTTATAGATTACAGAAAACTCTTAGCATATGGAAGCTATAGCAAAAAAGCTACAGATCATTCCAAAATAAATGGCCATGCTTCAATACCTGACCATCCTGATGCATATATAACTTACGCTCTGTGGGACAGCACGTGGAGAAACACAATGGTTTCCCATAGGCAGAAGTATCAGATAAGAATATGTTTGGTCTTCTCACCCAATCCAGTCATCAATTCAAATAAGTTCCTTTTAAATACTATACATCCCTGAGTAATAATCCATTTCTGGGTGACATCACTTTTACATGTGCAACAGTGAAATGCTAGGCTGTTTGTCTTCCAAAACAAATACAGTGCCCTCTATCTTTCCTCCCGCTCTTATAATCCCCAGGGCTGTTTAAAAAGCATGTGTTGAGCACCGTGGTAAGCCATTGCAACAGGGCCAGGGCAGAAGAGTAGAAGGGCAAATCCTTTGCCACCTTGGCATCATCCGTAGGTCACAAGACGCAGCCGAAAGAGACCGCTTCAAAGTCCCGTTTAATAAGAGGAAACAAAATTATCCTGCAATTTACAGGGATAACCATAAAGGCACAAATGGTTCGTGGCCACGATGCTGTACTGTAGATAAGGAGGGCTCCTTGGGAACAAGAGAAACAAATAAGACAAAGGAAAAAAGGGAACCTGGAAGTTGAGTCACGGCAACTGGACTTCTTTTACTTGAGAGATAGAAGCGTTTCATTTCAAGAGCCTATTTCAGACCAAGGTGACAAGAGGTCAAAGTGGACTATAACAGGCCTGTCCAACCCATCGACCGTGGGGCCCTGGGAGGTCGCCCGGCAGGTCCCTGCCCGCCGCCATTTTGGGGGGAGGGAGTTTTTTTCTCATCACTTTGTGGGCGGGCGGGGCGTGCGGCTGAGGCTCCGCTGCCTCCGCCAGCAACACACTGTGTACCTTGGGTGTGTGTGTGGAGGGACAGGGTAGGGAAAGCGCGCCAGCAATGCCGGGGACCTTGGGGGAGGGGTGGGGACAGGAGACGGGTGGAGAAGTGGCAGGAGGAGGGTGGGAGGTGACGAAGCAGCCTGGAGGGTGCTCACGTAGTGCCAAATTCAAAAGCCTTCCCTTGGTCTTTTCGAATTTGGTGTGTAATGAACTCGGGCGAAAGGAAGACCTTCCGGGGATCCTGGAGCCCCCACCCCCAAGCTCCAGATTTGCGTGCACGCACCTGCGATTGGGCATATGCACCCACGATTTGCGCGCACGCGCACACGCCCCAAGATTCGACCACAGCAGACATTCGGAAATGTCAGGTAGGCCACCGGTTGTTCCAAGTTGGACAGCCCTGGACTATAAGATGGAGGACTCACAACTAGCTTTATTCAGAGTGCTAAAGCTGTTTGCATGAGCAGCGAAACGTTTCTATCTCTCAAGAAAAAGAAGTCCAGTTGCCATGACTCAACTTCCAGATAAACTCACCTGGATAACTCAGAATCTTCACAGACACAGAGAAAGGGAAGCAAACACATGCAACTTTTCTTTCCGTTTCTGTTGCCTCAATGGGACTGTCTGAATTGAGTTCTTACGCTGGTTTCGTGTTTCAATACTTTTATTTACAGTGCACAAGCAGTATTCTGAAATATTCTGCCTTCCAAAGGACTAAAGCCTTCTCCCCATGCACTAAATGGGAAGAGGGTGGCATTTAAAAAGGAGTGACAGTCTCCTTGATGGCTTTGTGGAGCTTATGTCCATTTAGTAGATTCCAGAAAGGCAAAGAGATCTTTTCACAAAACGGGTTCTCCCAGAGAGTATGTGGGGGATGAACTCATCACCTTCCGGGGCCACGGGAGTCCTGTTTACGGTGTCAGTGGCTACCATGGGGACAGTGATCCAGAACAGGTCACTCCCGCAGGGCAGCGTGGCTCTGTCAGGGTCCAGAAAAAGCCACCCAGACAGGATAACTTGATGGGGCCTTGAAGAAATCCTAAAGAGAATGTCTGGCTTTTAAACGAAACCAGCCCTCTCAGCAGAAGCTCTCAGCAGGGGAGCCAAAGTGACAGCAGCCATGCTTGGGGGGAGGGGGGGCTCTGCCTCAGGAAAAACAGGATTTGGGGAAGAAGGCAGCACAGCACGGACACGGCCAAAGTTTCTCATCGTCACCTGAGAGGCTCGACTCTCAATTCTGAGGGTCCACTTGTGAAAAAGGACAAATGGAGACCTAATGCCCCCATTACTCCCGCCGGGATTTCTTGCTCTTCTTTTTCTCGGATTTTGTGGCTGCGTCGTGAGCTTTTCGTTTCTCTGCCAGTTTGTTTGCCTAAAAATAAAAAAAGGGGGGAAATCAATTGATGACAGAACTTGTTGAAGTCCATGGACAACCCCTCCAGCACCAAACTCCTCCTTCCTCTTTGGTACAGGGGAGCAGATGCCCAAATCCCTGGGAGCACCTGGCTTGGGAGTTAAAGCCAAGATACTTGAGAAGTCCTTCCAGGACCATCATCACCTCACGGCAGGAAAAACAGGATGGATCCTGCCACATTACCAAGGCACTCAGGATCAGGACAAGTCAACCCCTATTGATGTGTTGAGGAGTTGAAAGGACCCAAGCTTGTCTACTCAACAACACACTTTTCCCAAGTGAGCTGATAGATCCATCTTTAGTACAAGATTAAGGCGTGCTCTGCATTTCTGACATCCTAAAATAGACGTCTTAACAGACTGAACTCCCTTCTTCCTATCTCTATAACAAATCCAGTCATTGCTCTTCAGAATGGTTTCCAAACATGGGTCCCCAACTGTACTTGGACTACAGCTCCCAGAGACCTTTGCTACTCGCTCCGCTGGCCAGGAGTTGTAGTCCGAGAACATCTGGGGACCCAGGGTTGGGAAGGTTGCCTTAAATTGAGATTAAAACGAACATTCAACCCGCAAAGGAATGATACATTGCTAAAAAAATTATGGATTTAAAAGATGCACAGGTGGGATATATCTGGCAAAACCCAAAGAAACAAAACAAAAAGAAAAACATGTGGCAACTTAAAGGCTAACTATTCTATTTTAAGATCAGTGTTTCTGGGCTGAAAGAAGAGCAAAAAGGAAATATATTTAGGAATCCAGGCTTCTGACACATGATGCATCAGCATCCTATGGTCTCAGTCTTGGTGGACAGCTGTGGCTGTCCAGATGTTTCTGGTCTACAGCTCCTACTGCGCCTAACCTGCATAACCAGTAGGGCAGAGTTATACCTGAAGATCTGGAGGATCTTGTTTCTCTGCCCTGGGTGTAATCAAAGACAAGAATAAGCTTCCTCTCCCACCCTTTGGCATGCGTCAAGGAACGTAAGGTAGAGAAAAGCTGTACCTAGTTAAGGCCTGGCCCTCTTTAAAGTCATTTAAAAAACAGTATACACCAGCTGCTACACATTCTGCCTGATCTAGCCCCAGAAAAGTTTTCAGCCACTCCGGACGTGTTTGCTACCTGACAAGAAAAACAAAATAAAGGGCATTCTGTTTGGGTCCTCTGTCCTGGATAAGTTCAAAATTCAGGAATCTGACGGTGTGCCCTTCCTCAGCATGGAGACATGTACCGGCCCTTGCTAAAGCCTATTGACGGGTGGGGTGGGGTGGGGGGGCAACTGTGGCACTCCAGTTGATGCTGGGAGGTGACTCCCAGTGGAAACGTTAAAGGGTGGTGGGGACCGGAGCCCTAGAGCAGTGGTGTCCAAACTGTGGCCCTCCAGATGTTTTGGACCACAACTCCCACAGTCCTTTGTCGTTGGCAACACACATTTGGAATTCTGGGACTTGTGGTCAAAACATCTGGAGGGCCAAAGTTTGGAGGGCCCTAGAGCATCTTTAAAAGAGGCTTCCTGCTGAGGTCAACTGAGCAGGTGTGGACAGCCCATGAGGCTTGCAAAGAAGGGAAGGCTTAACATCCCAGCCTCGCAAGACTACAACATTATGGGTGAAAACTCACATACACAGATGCTTGCACAGATGCACACAGCCACCCCTTCTACCAATAAAACTAAAAAAAAAAAAAAAAGCTTCGGTCCCCACCTCCACCCCCAAATCTACAAGGACAGCCAGAAAAGAGACAAAGCCAGCCTGGGAGAGACCAGCTCTGCCTGTGTGTACCTCTCGGATTTTGCGCTTCTTCCCGAACATGATCTTCTGGTAGAGGTACTTCTCCCGTTTCTTCATCATCATGATGGCCAGGCGCTTCTCCTCGCTTGCCTGCTCTTGGACGAGCCTCTGCTTGTCCTCCTTCGGGACCTTGCCAGCCGTCACCTTCACGGGGAGGTTCTTTAAGAAAGTTGGAGGCCGTCAAACACGGGAGGCCACCTCCAGTTTTATTTTTGGCAGACGGGACTTTAAGAAAGTGAACAAAAACAACATCAACAAAATGCACCTTATTTTGGGCCCTCTGCTGCTCCATCTTTTTCAGTCTTCCTTCCTCTTCTTTATCAGAATCTTCCTCCTCCTCCTCCTCCTCCTCTGGTGAGCTTGCTGCTGCATCTTCCTCTTCTTCTTCCTCCTCCTCCTCCTCCTCCTCTGACCCACTCTCTTCTGGTGAAACACAAAACCGAATTGTGTTACAATCCATCAGCGCCAGAATTGTGAAGCCGATCGCAAGAGGAAAGCCGCCACCTTACGGCTGGACAGCCCAGGGGTTGAGGTCTCTGGCTGCGAAGCCAGAGATGAGAGTTTGATTCCCCCACCCCCGGTGCCTCCTAAAAAGGAGTGGGACTCGCTGATCCATACGGTTCCTTCCACCTCTGCAGTTCAAAGGTTATGCACACTCCAGAACCCTGGTCTAACAGTAGAATCCCAGGTGGACTCGGTGGCCAGGGGTGACTTTCTACAGCTGTGGAAAATAAACCAGCTATGCCCCTACCTGGACGAACGGAGCCCCATGACAGTTGCTCATGCACTGGTAACATCCCGTAGTGATTACTGCTATGCGCTCTATGTGGGGCGGCAATTGCAACTGGTACAGAATCGTGCAGCCCGGCTGGTGAGTGGCGGGGCTGCCATGGATCACATCACAGCGATTCTGCGTAATCTGCATTGGTTACCAGTTGTTGCCCGAGCCCAATTCAAAATGCTTGTTTTGGCATATAAAGCCCTAAATGGCTTAGGACCTAGATACCTGAAGGACCGCCTCCTTCCATATGAACCTACTCAGCAATTAAGATCTAGCCAGGGGGCCCTCCTGAAAGATCCATCTTTCAAGGGGTGAAAGGGATGGCTTGTAGGAACAGGGCCTTTTCGGCAGCTGCCACCATATGCCCTCCCAAATGAGACCCACCTGTGCCAACGTTGACATTCTGGCGCCAGGTAAAAACCTTCCTGTTACTGAAGTTTTTTTAAACTGACATAACATAGATTGTGGGTCCTGGTGGCAATTTTAGTGTTTTAAACACAAAACACTTTTTTAATGTTTTTAATTGTCCATTGCCTTTTTAATGTTTTAACTGTTCATTTTGATTGTAAGCTGCCCAGAGACCTTTGGGTAGTGGGCAGCATATATGTTGCATGAATGAATAAATGAATAAATGAATAAATAAATTCTGCAAAACGAAAGGCAAAGGCAGAAGGTTCTGAGGCACCCAAGGCCACCTGACCGAGGCAACCGAGAGCACGATCGGCTTACCTGGTCTGTCTCCCCTCTGCAAGGCTAAGAGCTTCAGCTTCTCGGGTGGGATGTAGTCGCCCTCTTTCTCGGTGACAAAAGGCGAGAGGTGAGGAGGCAGCATCACGCCCGGGAAATAATCTGCCACGGGGAGGCACATCTTCGCATTGACGGAGTCAAACACCCACTGGGGCTGGAGGTAATACCTGTGGCGGAAGGAGAGCCAGAGAGAAACGGAAAGGAAGGGAAGATTTTCTTTTACGTGCCTCAAAGACAGACAAAAGAAACAGCAACCTCGCTCTCTCAACTGGTAACAAAAAGGGATCTCTGGGCAGTCAAAGGGAGGATTGCGAGGATTTTGTGCCACACTTAAGAGCCCACCAAGTGACCCTTACAGCAAGTCAAGCCATGGGTTCACCAAAATCAGTTTTGCTGGCCATGATTTCAGTGGTTCTCTTAAGCCTCAAACATCTATCTTTCCTATGCTGAGCAGGGGACCCAGCTCCTTCTGCATGTATGGCATTGACTCAAGAGCCTTGTGGCACAGAGGCTGAACTGCCGTTCTGCAGTCAAGACTTGGCTCACCACTTGAATTTGATCGTGGACTGAGGTAAGCAGCTGGAGGTTGTCTCAGCTTTCCATCCTGCCAAGGCTGCTAAACAGAGGGAAGAGGCAAAGTGCAGCCTGTATTATTAAACTGTAAACTGACTGAATCAGTGGCTAAGTTCCTTTTCTCTGTCCAAAGAATACAGAAGACAGCCTTGGCCTCTATTAGCTCTTAATATAATTGTGAATTGTATGATGTTTGTGCAATTCATTTTTACTACCTAAACTGTTTTAACTATCTTGAAATTTTGTAATGGTTTTATTCTCTTATCCTTTTAAAACCATATATATGTATTTCATTATTTATTTATATTTATTTATTTTTGCATTTATATACCGCTCCCATTTCCCAAAGGGAACTCTGGGTAGTTCACACTAAAAGATTAAAAACAAGACATCAGTTGAAAAGTCTAAAAAGGTAATAGGTATTAGTTGGGTCTGTGACCGTAAATAAAGATTGTTGTTGTCGTAAACTGCCCAGAGAGTGCTTTAAGCACAAAGGGGTGATATATAAGCAGCACAATGTACGACTGGTCCCTCGAAAGGATGATATCCCCAGTTCACACAGAATCTTAAAAGCACCAAGACTCTAGGGTTTCAAGATTTCTAAAGCCACCAAAAGGGTAAGTATCCAGGGTCTTCTCATCCTAGGTCGCGCTGCACATGTGGGAAAGGGCTGAGCCATCCTGGGTGATCACAAACAGAGGAGGGGCCAGCAATGTCCGGCGGCTGTCATCACAAACAGTGACAATTTCCCTCCATTTTGTTCCAGTCAGGCCATACCTGGAACTCTGTGTCCAGTCCTGAGTGCCACAGTCAGAGACAGATACTGACAACTCTGGGGAGGGGGGGGGACAGTAGGGGCGTGTGTGCGTATGTGCCTGGAAACCAATTTCACGACATGACTGAAAAACGACAAGGACAAAATGAACTGAAGATGTGATGTTTTGAAAGAATCAAGCAAGGCTGTCATGCCAGAAATGCCAGAGAGGCATTTCCTGCTGGCCTATATTTTGCAAGGCTTCTGCACAGGGTTCGCTCCACGGGTCAAGGCCATGCATGCTGCAGGCTGCCAAGCCCTCTGGGAGGAAGACCTCCTAGCCTGATTCCACCCTGGTGGCCACCGTGCCCATCGATAGGACCACAAAAATGGCCTTAGGACTTAGTCCCAGCCCAAAATGTCCCTGGCTCAGAACAGGCAGGTTTTGCCTATCTGTGGCCAAAGATAACACGCAACCTAAAAGTCGCTCAGGCGAGAGGCATTTCTTGCTGCAGATGACAAAACTAGATCTTCCGGGTGGAAGTTGCCAGGAGGAGAAAAATCTTCCCGGTTATGCTTTGGAGAAATGCTCGATAATAACAGTTTGACCGCTCCAAGATGACTTTGAGGGAGAGAGGAGTTTTGTCTTTCTTTTTGCCAGAGTTACTTCTCTAGTGGAGAGACAGCCAACTCTGCTGCGAGCCTTCCGGAAGGCATTAAAAACTCCTTTTCCGGGAGGCGTTCGGTGACTAAAAGTGTTTCCCCCCCCCCTGCCATATGCTATTGTTAATTGCTATTTTAATTGAATAGTTTTGTTACCTGTTTCAATTGTTTTATTTAATTGTGTGTTATTGTTTATACTGTCTTTGTTGTAACCCGCCCGGAGTTCCTTCGGGAAGATGGGCGGTATATAAGCCCAATAAATAAAAAAAAATAAACTTCCAGGGGCTTCACCTGGACCTTTTTATCTCAAGAAACACTGCCTGCTCCCTAGTGGCCCAAAGTTGTTGTTGCTGCTGCTGCTGCTGCTGCTATTATTATTATTATTATTATTATTATTATTATTATTATTATTATTATTATTATTATTATTATTATTATTATTATTATTATTATTATTATTAATGTGAAAAACACTTTGCAAAACAGTAAAACAACAACAACAAAACCCATCAGGCTTCTGCCAGAACCCCCCTCCGATGCAACCAGAATTTAGCACAAAACATCATTCCCCAAAGTCATTCTTAAAAAATTAGTTTTAAAAACCAAAGCTGGAGCGGGAGGTCAGAAGTGGAGCCGGGCTTAAAACCTGGCAGAGCTTTCTCGAGAACACAACAAAAGTGTACCTTTTTTAAGTGGCCGCCTTGGGTCCTTTTGGGGAGAAAGGCGGTATAGAAATATTTCAAATAAATAAATAAAGTTTTTGGGGGGAGGCGTCAGGGTGTCGGTGGCCATTCCTCTTGGGGCCTAGAAAGAAGACCCAGCTCCACAAAGTGCACTTAGTGGACCACCCTTCACAGAGAACAGCTGTCTGGCACCTTGTGAAGGAGACGGAGTGAAGGAAAAACTCAATGTTTTTTTAAAAAATTACATTGATTTAAATCACAATTTAAGTTTCAGAAAGTGCTTTTTCTCCAATTTAAATTGTGAACAAAAATCTAATTTTTAACTTTAAGTTGCAAATTAAATTGGCTTGACTTCATCGGATTAAATCTACCCTGGTCTTAAGAGCTCCAATTTTCTTGTTACCATCTTGACCAACCAAGAGAAGCACCCACCTGCCAATCACTTGCTTCTCCAGGCTGGGCCGGTCAACAATTTGGTGGGTGATCTTGGGGTCCGTCACATCGTAAGTGGCACCGATGCAAACCGACTTGTCCCAGGACACTTCACCTCCAAAGCACCTGGCAAGGATTTAGAGAACATCTGCTGTCAGCGTGTCGAGCAGCTGACTTAAACCCAGGTCAAGCAACACATTTTAAGTCCAAGACGACACAGAACGTCATGACTTGAGAGCGGTGCCACAAGGACAGATTGAACCGGTGTCGGCTTGTGTCAGCTTTGGAACCTGTTGTGGTCAGTAGTCAAGATCCAACTCAATCCCACCTCCATTTCACCAGGAGTAAAAATATTTGAATGGGAGAGCTGAAATGGACCCTTTGGGTCATCGATCAAGTCCAGACCGGGGAAATTAAACTCCCATCCTCTGGCCCTGCAGGCAGATGCCTCAACCACTGAGCCACCCAGCAGTTCAAGGCAACCCCTGCCCAAGTTCTGTACTGGACTATCCAAAATCTTCACACTGAAGAGAAAGCAAAGGCAATATTAAGCTAAAACAAACTGTGCAAGTTAATTGTGGCAAAATGCTTAGAAGTCTGCCTAAAGTATCAGAAGCAAAACCTTTGGTGGTTGTTTTGTACACTGCCTGGAGTTGTTCTTTGAATTAAGCTTGGAGGTATATAAATCCAAAAACAAACAAACAAACAAACAAAAAACAAAAGCAAAGATGTCACTGAACTGAACAAACATCCTGACTCTGGAACATTTCCGTTAAAAGGAAGTTTCCTTTGCGTTACTGCAGCTCCTCCTGTCAGACAAAAATAAGCTACCCTGAGGCAGAGGTATGAAGGAAGATTATGACATATTTGTATGCAACAAAAGGTTGCAACCTACAGCGGACACACACACACAAAAAAATAGCTCTGTGTTCAGGGTGCTGCGCTGCAGTCCTAGCAGTTTGCGGCTCCAGCAAAGCCAGCATGAAACGGAGGGCTAGGGTCTTACAATGGTCCCCCGCCCTTTCGGGACCGCAGTACAGTAGAACCCGAAAGTTTTTTCTCCTTCACCCCACAGCCAATCAGCTGGAACCCAGGGCTTGAGGGAGGAGGGGGAAAAGGTTTTAAAAGCCTGGGCTTTTAAAACCATTTCCCTCACTTCCCCAAGCCCCTGGCTCCAGCTGATTGGCGCTGGGGTGGGGGAGAAAATAAAAGGTTTTTCTCCTCCACCCCAATGCCAATCAGCTGGAGCCTGGGGCTTGCCCACATGAAGGCATTGTGCACCACTTCCCCGCACCCCGGGGGGCTGGGAGAAGCGGCACGCGATGTTTAAAATGTCTTTATGCAACGGAGCCAAGCGCTTGGCTCCGTTGCTTAAAGACATTTTAAACATTGCGTGCCGCTCCCCCGTGCCCCGGGGGGGGTATTCGGGAGAAGCAGCGCCCCAACTTGACCTGCATCCACATATCGCGGATTTTCAATGGTCGCTGGTCGGTACCCAACCCCCGCGATAGACCGGGGGGGGGGTTACTGTACATTGCACCTTCGTATAACAAATGGTTTGCATAACATAAAATCTGTACAACATAAAAAATTCTGGAGATAGGGGCAATTTGCTTAACAGAATCATCTATGGGGCAAATCCGTACAACAAAAAATGGTCGTGATTAGGGATTACTCTGTTTTTAATGCATTCCTATGGGAAATATGTATAAAGGAAAATTTGCTTGACAGAATTTCATTTGGAATGGATTAATTCGTTTATACAAGGTACCACTGTATTTTAGATCTACGGGGCCACCAGGAGTCCAGGTTTAATCCTGCTCGCGCACATGCAAAGCTCTCGACTAGGTGATAACGGCATCCAAGGGGCAAAGAAAAGGCCCACAGCAGAACGAGTGAGCCTGATGTACCGGATGACAAAAGCCAGGGGTTCCCGAGGCACTTCTCGGTTGAGGAAGAAGCGAAGTCCTTCAAACAGCTTCTTCTGCCTCTCCAGGGCTTCCTGCTCCTTCTGCCGAGCCTCCTCCTGTTCAGCACTCTCCTGGGGATGGGAGGACACAAAGGGGGGGGTGAGAGCCCCATCCACACCCTGGGAAGGCAGCGAACCCATTTGTGGACGCCAGGACAACCACCGTGGGTGCTGGCAAAGGTCCCTAAGCCAGAGCCCCGAGGGGGATTGTCCGAGATCTGGGAGAGGGTTCTCCTGACGGGATCTGGACCCAAGGTGGAGAAGAGGTGCCGCCACTCCCTTGCTCTCCTCCACCCCCTGCGGGGAAGTTAGTGCACACAGGCAGAAGAGGGAGTGGGGGAACACTTTCCAGCCTGTCCGAGCAACAGGGAAATGGCACATAAGGGAATCCACAAGAAGGTCGCTAGAGGTCTGTTGTGTATTGGGTTGTGTATATTACAGTTCTGAGTTGTGGGGGATTAGGAGCGAGGCTTCCTCTTTTCCCCGCTGGGCTTGCCTGGGGCAAGACCAAACCATTTGGAAGCGATTTGGATAATGGATTTAGGGTTAGAGTGTATTTAGGACGGGGTCTGCATCTTTTCCCTCCACATGCTGTTGTGGAATCTGCAATAAACGCCTGTTTTATTACACCCGTTGTGGGGTCTCCTTTGATCTGGAAACACAGCAAGAGGTCATTGTGGACTTCCCGCCCCCCCCGTAAGAACCACAGCTCCCATGGGGTCTCAGGCATTCCCATCCCCATGTGCCTGTCTGTCGGTCCATGAGGTAGAGGAAGAAGAAAGGAAGCCTCTACCTTGTACCTACTCCCCGTACCCAGTGCTGCTTGGGTCACCGTCCCTGCCTAACGGAGATCCTAAAGCGAAGGCAGGATCATGGTTGGGATGCTGAAGTCGGCGGCTGAAGGATTATCTGTGATCTTTGCCCAGGCCTGGAGTTTCCTGTTTTCTGCCTCTGGTTTGTCCCCTTTTGAAGGGAAATTTGCTACAGTGATGGCATGCAGCTTATATATTGCCCTATAGAGCTTAAAGCACTATCTGCGAGGTTTACAAGTAATGATACAGGCTACCCACCCCCAGCAAGCTGGGTACTCATTTTACCGACCTGGGGAGGATGGAAGTCTGAGTCAACCATGAGCCGGATACCTGGGATTGAACCACCAGGTTGTGAACACAGTTATAGCTACAGTACAGCAGCTTAACCACTGCACCGCTAGGTTCTTGTACAGTACACTACAATGGTACCCTGAAACATCGGTTGTAAATCACTGCTTGCAGATGCACCATTACACAACAGCCAATGAATACTTGGAATGCTGTGAAACTAATATTTCATTCTACTTTTCACTCTGTTTCCACATGTCTGACAGAATGGATGCGTCCATAAAAGTTTACATTAAGTTCTAAGACCGTGTTGGCGAACCTACGGCACAGGTATCGAAGGTAGCACTCAGAGCCCTTTCTGTGAGCACCCGACATCTCCCCTTCACAGCCACTGGTATTCAGTTTAAATTGCTGTATTGACACTTTGCAAAAAAAAAGTGGGTTCTGATTCACAGTTTGGGCACTCAGACCTCTAAAATGTCTCTAAGTTTCGGCATTCAGAGCTCTAAAAGGTCTTCAAGAGTTAAGCTTTAAGGTGCCCCCTGTTTTTCTTTAGAGTCTGTGGATTCTGCCTGATATGGTCGCAGACCAACATGGCTACCTCTTCCAAAACTGCAACTGTGATCTTCTGAAACTGATCGGCTAGAATTAAAGCTGAGATGCTGACCTTAAAATGACAGATCATTCTTATAAATGGTGTGCCTTGGGGAAGATGCTTTATAGTTAGGCATCAAGTTGGAACCGAATTACATCAACCCTAAAAGGGCTTTTCGGGGCAAATGGGGGTATTTAAGAACGGGCTTTACCACTTCCACTCTTCCTGTGAGTTTCCGAGGCTGAGCAGGGATATGAACCCAAGACTCCTGAGTCCTAGTCTGTCATTCTATCCACTACACCAAACAGGGTACCAAGAGGTGTTTTATATAACACATTATTTCTTCTGTTTTTCAACGTTTATACGTTTTCATTCTAGGGCTCCTTGTTTTTTTAAAAAAAAAACATTGACACAAAAAACAACGAAAGGGATGATGATGATTCTGAGGTAATTTAGGGAGAGCTCAGCCGCCTCTAAGAATCGCCACCTCAGAAAGGCCTGCCAGGTTCGCCCCCTCGGCCCCTCTGCAAGGGACCCAAGGAAGAGTCGCTCGCCTCCTGCAGGCTCTCCCCAGCTTGCCTGATTGATAGCACCAGCACAACACGTGGCCCCCGCCATTCCCTCCCCAGCCCCGGGGCCCCCACACACTTACCCCCTCCACAGGGAACTCGTCCATTTCAGCTTCGTCCTCTGGGTTCGGAGCGACCACTCGGGCCAGGCTGGCGCTGAGAGCTGACAGCTTCTGCAGAGGAAAGGGCGGCCGATACTTAGGGACGGAGGGAGCAGCCGCACGGAGCAATCACTTGCCTTTTAGGCTGCCCGAGGGAGGGAGGGAGGAGCAGGATGTGTTTCCTAGGGAGGAAACGGCGCCCAAGGAGATGTGCTCCAGCCTAGTCCTCCTCTGTGTCCAAGCGGGACCTTTCTGGTCCAACAGCAGGGGTTCTACCTGAAGAGAGGTGGATCCCATCAAAACAACCTTTCCTGTGGGATCATAGGATCCTAGAACAAGGCAGTATTAAGAGGCCACTAAGTCCATAGAGACCCGACCCTTGCTCAAAGCTGGAATCAAATCAAAGCAGGTCTGCCAAGTGGCTGCCTAAATCTCTCTTGAAGCCCCCCCTCCCCCCCACACACATTGGAGCACTCACTACCTCACCAAGGTTCCTGCGGCCACAATCCCGAGTACCGCCACAGCCGATGTGAGAAGGACGATCCAAGAAAGGCTTACAGGGCTGAAGAACCATAAGCCCTCCCTCCAGATGTTTTGGACCACCTCTCCCACAGGCCTTTATCCCTGGCAATATAGGCTGGGAATTCTAGGAGCTGCAGTCCAAAACATCTGGACAGGCGAAGGTTTCACACCCATGGTCTAAATGGCAGATGGCCCTCGATCCATCCCTCTAGCCCAGTGGTTCTCCACCTGTGAGTCCCCGGATGCTCCTGGACTGCAACTCCCAGAAATCCTGGCCAGCTCAGCCAATGAAGAATATTTCTGGGAGTTGCAGTCCAGGAACATCTGGGGACCCACAGGTTGAGAACCACTGCTCTAGCCTTTCCAGATGATTTTGGACTTCATCTCTTAGGAAGCCCAGCCAGTCGTGAGGGATTATGTGAATGATGGCCTAAAACATCTGGAGAGTGCACAGTGATTAGCCGGCTGCTTGGAGGCTGGATGGTCCTTCTGGGGTCTACATTCTAAAGGTATTAAATCTCATTCCCCAGAGCTTCTAAATCAGGGGCAGTGAACCTTTGGCCCTCCTGGTGCTTTAGACCACCACTCCCACAGGCCTTTATCAGTGGCTATATAGGCTGGGAATTCTGGGAGCTGCAGTCCAAAACATCTGGACGGCCAAAGGTCCCCCACCCATAGAAACGATCCAGGGCACACCTTTCCTAGCTATCTGGTTGCACCTGTAATTGTACTGAGACTACCAGCAGAGGCCTTGCCCAATTGAGTGCTACAGTTCCTCTCAGCCCCACCATGCTGGGGTGATGGGGGTTGTAGTCTCACCAATCTGGAGGACCACTGGATGAGGAAAGAGAAAGTGACATATGGAGAAGAGAAAAAAAGATGAGATTTTGGGTTTATCTCTTTGGCAAGATGGCATGGAGAGCATCTGTGACGGCACCCAGCAGGCACTCGGACGTCCAGCACTACCGGATGCCCAGGAAAGGGATCAATCTCACCTCCAGGTAGCTCTCCGAGTCCAAGGCGTACGCCTCCCCTTCCTCTGGCATCTGCGCAGCTAGAGACTGGCCTTCAATCTGAAAGACAGACAGAGAGACAGATATGGAGTTGGGTCCCTCCCCAAGCAGCCATTTTGACAAAAGGTCTCAGCATGTTGGATATTCCCTATAGCAGGCCTGCACAACATAGCCACCGTGGGCGACCAGTAGCCTGCGGGGCCGTTAGAAGTAGCCCACCATGTGCCTGCCAGCCTCCCGATCCACCCACCTGCCTGCCCAGACCTTAGGTGCAGATCTTCTGCCACCCCGCCTCTCCCCCTTGCTCCACCTTTCTAATCCGAAACACCAGCGAAGCAAGGAGCCGTGGCCTGGTCCAGCACCGCTTCCTTGAGCTGCTGGCCGGGTGGCGCACGCACTTCTGTAAGTAGACCTCAGGAACGTTTGGCAGTTTAAAGTAGACCACCGGCTGTTCAAATTTGGACAGCCCTGCCCTCTAGGAACCTCTGGCATGGGAAAATGGAGGAGTCACCGAGTGTTCAGCATCCTTGAATCAAGAGAGGTGGTCGCCAACCATTTCCAAGTCATGAAACCCTTTTAAAACACCCAGATAACCTGTGATTCCATCCCCACACATATAAAGTTAATATAAAATACATCTTTAATACAGTCAAGTCATCCCTTCTCAGAAAGGAGAGGCTTCCTTCTCCCCCTTATCTAAAGTGTTCTGCTTATATACCACCCCAACCACTTCAAGTAGTCTCTGGGTCTGTTTCTCACATATCTGAAGTGTTCTGCTTATATACCGCCCCATACCACTTCAAGTAGTCTCTGGGCGGTTTACAGTTTTTAATTACAGAATGCAGGCTACACACTGCCCCCCCTCCCCCAGCAAGCTGGGTACTCATTTTTACCAACCTCAGAAGGATGGAAGGCTGAGTCAACCATGAACCATCTACCTGGGACAGAACCCCCAGGTCGTGAGCGGTTTTAGCTGCAGTTCAGACGTTTAACCACTGCACCACGAAGTTTCTCTACATCAGGCATGTCCAAACTTTGGCCCTCCAGATGTTTTGGACCACAACTCCCACAGTCCTTTGTCATTAGCAATCTAAGCTTAGAATTCTGGGAGTTGTGGTCCAAAACATCAGGAGGGCCAAAGTTTGGATATGCCTGCTCTACGTGGATGCTCGCTCCAATATCCCTCTCCGAAAAGTCAAGGAAAAAATAATTGACGGATACATGCATATAAAGCGACCCGTGACCGCCGCCCCCCCCGCCCACAGAAATGACTTGTGACCCCCTTTGAGTATGTTATCTCTAAGTTGGGAAACACTGGTTTAGAGAGAAGTGGGGAGGGGAAATCCATCCATCATGGACCTTTAGTTGATTACTGGAGTTCTACCATCTACCCAGGATGATTGCTGGACCATGCCCCTCCTCTCTCCCTCCTAAGGTTTGCTGTGCTCAGCTGACGAAGATCACCACAGAACCCAACAAATGTTCTATGTGTGAAGCTTTAGTGGTCCTGGTCTTTTCTCTGGTGAATCCCAGGCTACGAAACCAGTTCTCTCGATGGGGTCCCACCTGGCCTTCTCTTCTTCATTTTGCATCTGTTTTAAGGCACCCCATTTTGTTCTTTCGGTCTGACAGGCCTCCGCCACACCCCATCAATTCCAAAGCTTTGTTTTTCTTATCCTCGAGTTCGTGGTTTGCTTTTGGTCAAAACGGGCTGTATCTTAGGATGTTTTAAAAACTGCACTCATGGTGCTTTCTTCTCTTTTTTTTTTAAACATAACGCCCACACCTTTCGGTCTGTTCCTCGGGGAACTGTACAACGACCTGCACAATTGATGGCTGTCATCCTCTCTGTCTGGTGACAAGCTGCGGAGACCTGGATGCCGCGCTTGCCCTGGGCAACCATCAGGCCTTCTGCGCTCACCTTTGGAGGATAGTGCAGGTTGAGGGATTGATAGAGGCGGAAGTTGACGAAGCCAAGGAGGGTGGAGTAGAACTCGGTGAAGGTGGCCATCACCCTGTAGTCCACATCGGTTGGGTGCTGGGAGAAGACAGAGGAGCCAATGAGTCATCTGCTCCACTCTACCTCCCCCCCAAAATATTCTTCAAATAGGTTTCCAATTTTTCTGCCAAGAAAAACAACAACCAAACACCAGCTCCAGACCTTCTGCAATGATGCTGGCAATGTATGCCAACCAAACATCTTTGCTCAAGGACAATCAAGCATGCAATATTAATTGCTATGGGGTAAAACTCAGGAGAAAGCTATTGCTCTTATATCCCACTTTGTGGGTGCTGACAGATTTGGGGTCTGATCCAGAGAAGATTTTCTTTCAGATTCATCCCCCAAGGCCTCTCATATGCCAGAAAAACACATCAGGAAAACAGAAGAAAGCCAAACTATTAATGAACAATAAGAATAATAAAAAAAAACTTGGAATGCCCTGGAAAACACATCCCTTTAATTTTTGGGTATACTCTGTAACCAGCCCCTTTCTCTACACCTTGGCAGTTCTCCATTGTGTCCCCACAAAAAGCTGAAATCTGCCCCCCACAAAATTTCTCAAAGTTGGTTCTAGCTTCAGCACCCATGAGCTGTACAGGGCCCTTTTGTACCATTGCAACTGCACAATAAAATCTTCAGTTTTTGCTTTTGGTTGCTGGGACTTTAAGAAGCCATTACTATTGATTTCCCCTTCCCTTCTTCCAGGGGGAAGAAGGGAAATAAATGCATGGCAAGGGGGTTGGACTAGATGGCCCTTGAGGTCTCTTCCAACTCTAGGATGCTAGGATTCTGGGTGGTTCTTCTCCCGGGAGGCACCATGGGGGGGAAACTGCACTCCTGATCCTAACCCTAATGGTAGGAAACGTTCCACAAGAAAACACACACACTGCGAACTGTGTGGTGATCCACCCTGACTTTCCCATCCCTTTTTAGGGCAAACCAAGAGGTGGAAAGTGCAAGAAACAGTCTTCTCTGTTCAGGGAAACCTGCCTGCCCGCCTGCCCCACTGAGCCAGCACCCCCTGTTCAAGCCAGAGCTTGCAGGTATGAGTGCAGACATGACTAGCATAACTGCGAGGTGCTCTGAAGCGAGTTACAACTAAAAATAAAATAAAATAGGCAGCTGGGTTATGCAGATCAGCCTGTGACTCAGTCACTGCCCCCACACTGGATTTTTCAGGCAAAGAAGCTGCATGCCTGGGGTTAATTGTTAGTTAAAACAATTCCACTTGGATTCTGAAGAAGTTAATGATTTTCAGCCCAAGAGAACCTCGGCACGTACAGGATGGCACAAAGGACAAGGGGTTGGCATGTACAGAGCACCAAGGGACCAGGTGGCCTTAACCTCGTGGAAGGGGAAATAGAGAAAAATGGCTGTGGCATCAACAAACCAACCTCCAAGAAGCAGGTGGCAGCAAGAGAAATAGGCCAAGAGGCTTCCCTTGCCCCTTGCCAGGTGACTTAGGAAACCACCAAGCATCTGAAGGGAAGGAGCGTGGGAGGAGGAGGATGGACCAAAAGGTAGGTGGGTTTGTCCAAAAGGAGATGGTACAGTTACATCCCCTGAAACAGGACCAGGAAAGGGGAGAACCCAAACTTCAGCCTTCCTGGTGTTTTGGACCACAACTCCCAGAATTCTAAGCTTAGATGGCCAATATCAAAGGACTGTGGGAGTTGTGGTGCAAAAGATCTGGAGGGCCAAAGTTTGGACATGCTTGCTTTAGACACAGTTGGACCGCAAATCCCATAAGGGACTGAGGCAGTGTTAAAATTATGGTAGTGGACTCAGTTTAATGACTAGAGAACTGTTGCCCATTCTACAGCACAGGTTCAGGACCGCATTAATACCACAACTCATATATTCTTTGGACTACAACTCCCAGAACCGCACAACCAACGTGGGACACAGTTTTGAATTTTGATAACGTTCCTCCAGCTGCGCAGAAGTAGCACAAAGACTCACAAAGCAGAATTAGCTTCAGGCTCCACAGTTTTGCCCACCCCCTTTCTCATCAACTGGCACTTACAGTCCCAATAGCTCAGCCTGAGACATTGTTAGGAGAATGAATGAGACATTTCAATTACTTATAGTGCAGAGATAACAGCAACCAGAAAAACACAAATGTTTTAGAGCATTAGGCTTTAAATGCCTGAATGACCTTAACAGACTCCAGAGAGAGGTTAAAAAATCAGAGAAACAGGGCTGCCTTTGAATTCAGAGGCAGGGCAGGAACTGTTGGTTAGTGCAAAGGGTGGCTGGCAGTACGCAGACGTTGTGGTTGCTGCGACATTTTGTAGCAGTAAGCTGGTATAATTTTATACAACTCAATACAGATTCATGTCTACCCTTATACCTTTGCAGATACACACCATTTACTGGGTGCTGTAACCAGCATGATTGAATCTTGCTGTGAGGAAGTCTGGAAACATGAGTCTCAAAAAAGTAACTTTTTGAAATTCATATCAAAAAGGCTACATTAACACTATGTAGAAGGTGACAATTACCAGCTGTGCTGCACTAAGTTTGACAGTGCATAGGTTGGATGCTTTTGTTTTTCAGGACACTGTGCATTTTTTTTAAAAAAGGGCACAGATTAATAACAAAGACAATAATAATAATACAGTAACCCCCCTGACTACTGTGGGGGTTTTGGACTGACCCGACCCACAATCATTGAAAATCCGTGATATGCAGATGCAGGTCGGGTCTGGAGGCGCGCACAGCCAGCTTGGCTCCGTTGCTTAAAGACATTTTAAACATCGCTTGCCACTCCCTAGCATCCTGGGGTGGGTGGGGAGAAGCGGCACGCAATGTTTAAAATGACTTTAAGCAATGGAGCCAAGCGCTTGGCTCCGTTGCTTAAAGTCACTTTCAACATCGTGTGACACTTCTCCACACCACCCCTGGGTGTGGGGGAACAGCGCGCAATGCCTCCATGGAGGCAAACCCCAGGCTCCAGCTGATTGGTGCTGGGGTGGGGGAGAAAAACATTTTGCTTCCCTACCCAGCGCCAATCAGCTGGAGCCTGGGGCTTGGAAAAGGTTTTAAAAGCCCCAGCTTTTAAAACCTTCCCCCCCTCACTCAAGCCCTTTCAGGGAACCGCAGTCCTGTGATATGGCAGGACCGCAGCATATGAGCCGCGAAAGGGTGGGGGACCACTGTAACTTTAGAACTGTGGAACTGGAAGGGGCGGTCTGGATCACTGAATCCAGCCCCTGCCAAGGAGGCACTGGTAGAAAATTGAACTCCCAGCCTCTGGGTCTGCAGTGTTAAACCACTGAGCTCAAAACATAATGCCTTTGCTGAAACAGATCAAACAAATGTACTCACGTTGTGGGAGAAGGTGTATGGGGTGATCCAGGTGATCGGCTGCCCCATCACTTCAGCCTGATAGTAGATCCCTTTAATGGACAGAAACACCTGGCAAAAGAAACAGGAAGAAGAAGGTTTGGCCGAAAAACCCATCCAAAGGACCACGCAGAAGCCCAGCTCTGGAGGCAGAGGAGAGGAGAGAGGCCCTGGAGGCTTCCTCCTCTTCCTACATTATCCAACCCACACGGTTTGGCCTCTGTGAAACCATCCCTCGCTTCCTGTCCTCCTCCAAGAGGGCCCTTCCCGGGGCTCACCTTGCGTAAAGAACGAGAGGCGATGACGTAGTTGAGGAACTCCACGGTGAGCCGGCGGCACAGCTGGATGGCCTGGACGTGACACTTGCCGGTGCGCGGGAAAGTGGCGAAAAGGAAGCACATGGAGAGAGCATCGTCCAGGTCACGCAGGGCGTCGATAAACGTTGGGTACCTGCGCCAAGCGAGGGGGGGGAATCAGGAATGAGAGAAGAAGAAGCCAGAAGGATTAACCCAGCCCTTCTTTCCCCTACAAGCGCTGTGCACCAACGGCATCTCTCCTCCAGCTCCATCCTCAGAAACCTTTCCCAGGCAGTTCCTTTGCTTGCTGACCCGAACCACCAATCTTCCCTCGCCTCAAAAGGAAACCAAAGCCTGAAAGCAACAAGTGTGGCTCCTGGTTGCTTCTGCCAACCTTTTCTCTTAGAGCTGCCTTTTTTATTTTCAAGCTATGGATTTACTCAACGCAACAGAGCAACAAAACAATTTGGGCAATATTCTTTCCTAAATGGACCCACCTTGACTCTACATATGTCTTTATACAGCAATAAATTAGTATGTGTGGAGAGTCCTGCCTTCTGAATAAGACAATTGAGGTTAGAAAAAAAGGGGGGGAACTGTTTTGAATTCACCAGATTGCATGACCTGCTATTTGCTACCCTTCTGGACTCCTGCACCACTAATTTAAGGGGGGAAAGCAAAGCTGGAAAACACTGATATTGCAGTACACTAGGACTCCCATATCCACTGATCCATTATCCACTGATTCAATTATCCACGGTTGGCAGAGGAAAAAAATGAATTCAGCAGCCACAAACAGCAACTGTAAAGCAAGCTAATGTCACAAACAGCAACCATAAAGAAAGCTACTGTCTCAAAACAGCAGTCACAAAGCAAGCTACTGTCAGGAAACAGCAGTTTGGCGGTGGGTGGGTAGGTGTTCTCACTTATCTGCGGTTTTCATTATCCACGGGATGGCCTAGAACCAATCCCCAGTAGATACCGGCATCCTACTATATATAGGAACCACAGGAAACTTCCCATCTGTAGGTAGTAGGAATGATGTGGGCTTATTAAAGGAACTCTGAAAAAGAACTTTCAGAGCCCTTCCTCAACATGCTTGAAGCATTTCTGGGACACTGACATGACTGCCTTGACAATTTCTTCCATGGTCGGTCTCTCTCTCTCTCTCTCTCTCTCTCTCTCTCTCTCTCTCTCTCTCTCTCTCTCCTCTCCTTAACAATGTGGTCCAATTTGTAGCCCGGCTTATTGTCTTTCAGCCGTTCCACCGTGTTCCACTCGCTTTTCCCGTATGCTTTGCGCAGCTTCCGGACAAACACCTAGTGGGGAAAAAGACAACAGAGCCATCAGACTTCCCAGCTGCCAAGGCCCAAATTTGTAACTACAAGGCAACCGCACCTAGTGAGCTTGGGCTCCTCAACCAGAGAGGGCTAACATTTTAACTGATCGTGCCGTGGTCTAAACCAAATGGGTCAGCAAGTTAATTTAGCGGATTAAAAGGAGCATATGTGAAATGCTCTCAGCCTGGGGCGCCTCTCCTGAAGCCGAGTCCAGCAACTGCATTCAGAATCAAGCAGATCAAGCAGGAAACACCAGGACCGGGTTCTAAAAGGACTCCAGGCAGAGAGACCAATCTGTTCTTTTCTAAGTGGCCGCTGGTTTCCCTAGTACCATCACAATACCTTATATTCTCGGAACTTGTTGACGATGGGTTCGTGGAGGAGGAATTTTATGTCTTTCAAGAGGTAGAAGGTCCGGGCAGCCGTGGACCCTTTGTTCACCTTCTTCTTGTGCTTGGGCTCGTGCGGGTAAATCCCCTTTAGGATGCACAGCCGCCTGGAAAAGTCAAACACAACCGTTGGGAATTTCACCCTTGCACCTGTCTGCAAAGTTAGGGGAAGCAGAGAGTGATCCGCTTCCAAACCACACCACCACAAAGGGCCACAACATAAAAATAAATAAATAAATAAAAAAGCCTTCCTGATCTAAGCCAGCACTGAGATCACATCTCTTGTAGTTGACTACCACAAGTGCCTTTTCTTTTGAGCTTGGACCCCCTTCTCAATCTGATTCACCTGCTGATACTAAAAGCAGCCTGAATGCATCTTAATGGACTCGATGGCCTTATAGGCCCCTTCCAACTTAATTCTTCTGTGAGTCTATGGTTCTCTCCTCATCTCACTTATCCAGACATGGGGGAGGGCTGATGAACAATGCACACAAATCCGGCTACATATTTAGAAAGCACTCAACAGAACGACACCCATTTTCCCAACATCCTCTCTTCCGTGACATGACCAAAAAGGAAAGAAAAAGGGGGTCAGTCTGCAAACAACTGGTGTTTCCAAAGTGCTTGTGTCCTCAGCACAGGTCAGTGGCTTATGCACATGCCTAGAGAGAACAGTAAAGGCCTGGGAGGTGGGCTGCAGATGGAATGACCTGCCCTGCTTTGCACACAAACTGCCTACCGATAAACCCTTGGCTTTTCCAGCTAACAGATAAATTGGCAAATTAGGAGAAAGACAAGGCTGGGCTTGAAATCCTGAAGCACCAATGCTAGTCAAAGCAGGCAATTTGAAAAGAATCATAAACCGATGCGCTGTTCCAGTCGGAGGTCTATCACTGACATCAGCCTGGCCACATATGACTGGATGAAAGAGTTTGTATGCATCTGCATGTACAATGGCTACAGGAGCTGCGCAATTCAGAAAAGTAGAGACCAAAACAAAGCAATTTTTTTCCAATCTCTGAATTCCTTCCCCGGGTATCACCGCATTTTGATGAAAAGAACCAACATCCATAAAAACAGTCACCATGACAATGCACATTATTCTTAAAGGTACATTAAAGCATGTCGCTTTTGCAAAACTCTAGCTCTCCACCCTCTGACAGCCTAGTGGCAACATCAGGCCAGGAAACTGTTCCAGTCCTTTTCTTACCTGAAGTCTGCAAGGCTCAACTGAAGTTTCTTCCGGGCTTTGTTTCTGGTGATGTAGTTGGTCGCAGAACCCCTCTCGTACTTGATTGGGACACGCAGAACAGAAAAGACATCACAAACATTACTACAGTACTTGTTAATCACACCTAACAAGACAAGCCCAACCAAGTTTCACTGCAGGAGACAACAAAAGTTAAGGGGAAACCTAGTGAAAAATGTTTAATATAAAAGTTATTTTTAAAAGTTACCTTTTACAAAAGGCCAGACAAGATACTTTCTGACATCATGAGAGAAAGCGTCTACTCCCCTACTGCTTGTCCGCTTGTCTCAACCACATGGGAGTTAATAATTGGGAATAAATAAATAAACTCGGGTTTCTCCATTCCCAACCCCTTTTTCAAATCTGACGGAATCAGCAGCAATCTCAACATCTTGGGGAAGCACAGAAAATCACTTTGTCAAAGCAAACCCGAAAGACATCTCAAGAGGCCAACTGTAGTGGAGATTAGAGTATGGAGCTATGACACAGGACACTTGGGTTCCCGTCTCCCCTCAGCTATGAGACCCTCTTGCTCGCCTTGAGCCAGTCTTGCAATCTGACCTACCTCACAAGACTGTTGTGAGGACAAAATGAGAAGAGGAGGAAGTCTTCCACTGGATGGGAAATTATTTATATTTACTGGTTTTTCATGTTCTTTTCTTCTTTAAAAGGTCCCAATGCAGCTTAGAACTTTTTAAAAAACAGAACTTAACATGATACTGGTAAATATATTGTTTAGAAGCTCAAGGCAACTGCTAAGAACATAAGAAGTAGGCTTTAAACATCTGCCTACAGAGCTAGAGGCTGGTAGTTCGATTCCCACATGGGGCCTCCTTGACAGGGGATGGACTCCATGACCGAGTCAGTTTAGAAATATTTTTATAATTAGGCTAACAATTGAGCAAAAGATGGCGAGCCACCTGTCTTCTCCTTGGGGGAGAAAAACGGCCCAAGGAAGGCATGAGAGCAGCAACGCATTCGCCCCTAAGAATCATATTTTAAAGTGCCCAGAGTAGCCTTGCCGCTGAATGGGCGGTAGATAAACCCAATAAGCCAGCCAGTCGTTCAACCCGTCAATCGCTGGTCCTCGGATAGACTGCCTCGGAACCAGGAGGCTCCATTTCGTTGCCAGGGAGCCGAGGTGCCATGACCAACCAGCCGCCCCCACTCCCGGCCCGCCAACGAAACTCCGCCAGGGAGGGGGCCCGAGGAGTCTGAGGGGGACCCCCTGAAGACTCGCTAGATGCGGGCTTTGACCCCGGAAGCGACACGTGTCCTGGCCTTCAGACGTCCCTTGCGGCCGGCAGGACACGTGACCCAGGGGACCGGCGGGGGGGCGGGAGGCGCGGGGCTGCCGTAACGCAGGGCGGTACCTTCTTTTTCTCCAGGCCTCCCATGGCGGACGCGAAGGCAGCCTCTTCCACCGACTTCTCGCCGCCGCCGCCACCCACGAGGTAACGCTCGCAGGGCAGGCACCGGAAGCTCCGCCCTCAGCGCCTCGACTTCCTGTCGAGGGTGCCCTGAGGTGCCTGAAGGACCCTCGGAAGCCGCGGGTTATATTATCCCGTTAAAGCCAGACACGACGACTCGGGTGGGCGGCAATGGAGAGCCGCCCTTTCGGTCTCTTCCCCCACCGCCGGGGATGCGCCTTCGCGGCCTCCCTTCCGAGCAGGCATTCCGTTAGTCGACTACCTGAGAAGGCCCCTCGAGCAAGGCCTCCGGGCGCGGAGGGAGTGAGGGCAGCGCGGGGCATGCTGGGGGAGCGGCGAGCTATGATAGAGAGGAAGAGCTAGAAGGGCCGTTCGTGCATCGTCAGGGGGAGAGCGTCCCGTGTCTATGGTTGACTATAGGGAAGAGTGGGATTTTCTTTTAGCTGGCTTTTTTGTTCTGGCCTTCCGTGAACCTTTAGCAAGGAAAGGCTGCGATCCTTGCTTTGTTGTTTACCATTAGTTTTCAGTGCTGAGACAGGCACATTATTGTTGTTGAAAATATTGGCACTAGGGTCGAATAAACTAGTCTGGATTTGACTGAGGGACTGTTGTCTTCTTTATTCTCCCAGATGTTATTCCTGCTGATCATTGCTGTTCTTCTTCTGATCTCGAGACTGCCATCACCATTTTGATTAATTTTAGAGCCCAGGAAGTTAAACACCTTTACTGCATGAGTCACTCCGTTGTTCATCTTAACCCTGACATGCACAGTCTCTGCCATTGCAAAAAAATAATTTTAAAACTGCTGGTCTGGAAGGAGCTCGTCACTTGAGTCCAGTCTCAACCTCACCGAAACTGCTGAGCTACCCAGCAGTCCGTATAAAACACCCCACAATCAGAAGCCATGGCACAGTTTTGTCCGTTTTAAAAACTTTTTAGTAAAGTCACCAGAAAAATGGAAGCAGGGTTTCGTGGTTAACTCAAACCTTGCCTCTCAAATGAGCAGCAAAAAAATCTCCTTGGACAAAGCACTGAGATTCTTATAGAACTGGGTTGCAGAATGAGTTCTGATGGGAAATGTTGGGGGTGTTTTACAGAAGACTGGCAACTTTTCAACTCACACCTGTTGAATGTGTACCAGTAAGGTGGTTGTCCCCACCTAAATTATGTTGTTGCTGAAATTAGAAATGTGTTGCTTTACTCATAATGGGCTCTGTGACGGCCAGCAGATGTGAATAAAAACAGTCAGTGGTTAGGTCGGGTCTTAGGAGATTGGGGTCTAGTCCCTACTGTGCCATGAATGTTTAGCCAGGTACATGCTCTCAACTTGAGCTACTGCAGAAAGAGGAGGAGGAGGAGAGACCCATGTGCCATTTTCCAATCTTCAGAAGAATCCACTTGGCTCAAGAGGCTGCTTCCTGCAAGGCATGATGCAGACTCTTTCATGCGTAATTTAGAGCAGCCATTTAGGGCGAATTGTTTTGTGCCATCTGTTAAATCTATTTTCCACTTGCTGTAAAAACAGATTTGTTGGAGATGTGTGTGAGGGATGAACTGTCAGTTCTGATTGGAGTAGCCCTTACTCCTAAGCCTAAGAATATACTTGCATTTAGCTACTTATTTTAAATTTTTATAAAAACACAACACCATGTGGTTAAGAAAGGAAGGGATGTAATGCAGGGTGACAAGGTTAGTTGATGCCCCCCTCCCCCAAATTCTCTGTGAATTATTAAAATGCTCTCTGTTGCTCTGTAACCAAAACTTACTCATTTAACATAGCAAACCAAACATAGATCATACATTACTGCATGTGAGATGTTCCATATACCCAACGAAGGGTAGTTGTGTTGTTGAAACAAAATAAAATACAAATGTAAAAATAGGCGATACCTTTATAGAACCCTGAAAAATCAGGCAATAAGGGAGCTTTTTTGGATTAGACACCAATTCCTCAGGTTTGTACCAGTGTCCAAAACTTAATGCCCAAACATACATGGCATGATGGATATTGCCAAGAAAGTTGCTCTTAGATGTTAAATCCATATACTGAAGATTCCTATACCCAATGAACATTTAGACTGTTCTTTTTTTAATCATTCCAGGAAAAAACCAAACCAAAACAAAATACAGTAAAAGACAAAAAAGTGGCACCTTAAAGACCATTACAGTGGTACCTTGTATAAAGGAATTAATCCGTTCCAAATGAAATTATGTTAAGCAAATTTTCCTTTGTACAAATTTCCTATAGGAATGCATTGAAAACGGATTAATCCCTAATCACGACCATTTTTCTGTTGTAGATTCCCCCCATAATTCTGTTAAGCGATTTCCCCCTAATTTTTTTTCCTTTAACCAGATTTTCTTTTAAACAAACCGCTTGTTATATTTTAATGTAAGCTTTCGTGGACACGTCCACTTCTTCAGACATTTTTAATCAGCATTTTGTTACTGTTAATTGGTAGTTGTACAGTATTTCTATTGTTTTTTCTTGTTAATTCTATAATTTGCTGATTTATATGGACTTCTTTTGTTGTGAACCATCCAGAGTTCTACTGGAAAGTTGGGCAGTATACAAATATAAATAAATAAATAAATAAATAAATAAATAAATAAATAAATAAATAAATAACACATTCTTTGATTTATATTTGTTTTATTGTAGTTTATATTTGAATGGGGGGGTGTGGTGGCTCAGTGGACTAAGGCTTTCGAAAACTGTTGGCTGCAAAGTCAGCTGCTCAGCAGTTCAAATCCCGGGTGCCATGCAGCGGAGTGAGCTCCCGCTGTTAACCCCAGCTCCTGCCAACCTAGCAGTTCAAAAGCATGTAAATTCAAGTAAATAAATAGGTACTGCCATAAAAAGAGGGTAGCTAAAACTGTTTCCTTGCAGCCATGCTGGCCACATGGCCATGGACTTGCACAACACTGGCTCATTCAGCTTAAATATGGAGATGACCATTGCCCCTAGGGTCGGACACGACTGCCATGCATGTGCGGGGTGAATTATATTTGAATTGAGTGGCATTTTAGGGCAGATGGGCAGGATATTAAATCAATCAGTCAATCATTGTGAAACCAAGATTCCATCCATTAATTCATTCTGTTGCATTCTGTTCCCATGTCTGACAAAGTGGACGTGTCCTTAAAAACTCACATTAAAATATAATATCATTCATCATCATTGGCATCCTTCAGTCTCAAAAGACTATGGTATCATGCCTGGAGTAGAGATCCTAAAAACAACACCTATTGTGACTAAATAGACCAATTCGGGAATGACAGTGTCTACCGCACTGGGGGCAGATGTATTTTGTTTCTTGTCCAGTCCTTGAGCTTCGTTGTTTCCGTGCCTGCCACTTTTCCTCTGCCTGTTGGACAAAATGCCTCTTCAAATTTATGTAGACCATGCTGTATCTTTTGCCTCCAGACAGTGCGATCAGAGGTCAGGGTTTCCCATCTGTTGAGGTCCATTCCCAAGGCCTTCACGTCCCTCTTGCAGATATCTTTATACTGCAGCTGTGGTCTCCCTCTGGGGCGCTTTCCCTGCACTAGTTCTCCATATAGAAGATCTTTTGGGATCCCGCCATTGTCCATTCTCACAACGTGTCCATGCCAGCATAGGCATCGCTGTTTCAATAAAGTATACATGAACATAAGAACATAAGAACATAAGAAGAGCCATGCTGGATCAGGCCAAAGGCCCATCTAGTCTAGCTTCCTGTATCTCACAGTGGCCCCACCAGATTTGGGAGCACATGAGACTAGATATCTCCTGGTACCACTGCCCTGCATCTGGCCCTTGAAGTACCCCGGTTTTAAGCCTGGAGATTACACGTATCTCCATCATGGTTTGTCACCTGGGATGGACTTTTCCTCCAGGAATCTGTCCAATCCCCTTTTGAAGGCATCCAGGCCAGATGCCATCACCACATCCTGTGGCAGGGAGTTCCACAGACTAACAACGCACTGGGTGAAAAAATATTTTTTTTAATCTGTTCTTACTCTCCCAGCCCTCAATTTGAGTGTATGTCCCCTAGTTCTGGTATTTTGGGAGAGGGAGAAGAGCGTCCCTCTATCCACTTTACTCATGCCCTGCATTATTTTGTACGTCTCAATCATATCCCCGCCCAGGCGCCTTTTTTTCCAGATGTGAGGGTTCTTCTGGTAAGGGATGTGAGGTAGCTGCGTCATAGACAGGCACATTATCTTGAACAACATCAACAGTTCCAACTTGGATAAACGGTGAACTCTGTAACAATCCCTCAGGGATAAACTTTGGGGAAGCCTCCTCTCCTCTCAAGAAGGGGTTGGTACTCAAGGAAGATCCAGGCGCCCCTTCGGGATAATGGGAACCACAACAAGGAGTCCCGCAGCAATGATGCTTGACCCCGCTGTGGCGTGTCTCCCATCCCCGTCCTGGGATCCATACCGAGACCGCACCCCCACCACGGGCCACAGTGACCGCTCCAGGGCCACGGCCTAACACCCCCGTGGGGCCAGGCGGATCAGGTAGAGGGAGGGTCGCCTCAGGCTGTTCGTTCCTCATTGTTTGCGACGCCTGGTCCCGCTGACGTCCCGTTATCCTGGGATCCGTCTGCGTCCTCCCGTCTCTTGTCTTGACCTCAGACTGTTCCCCTCTCTCAGGCTGCCTGTCTCTTTTCCCTTCTCCCTCCTGACATCTCTTCTCCCATTCGTCTGGGCTTATGTCTATAATCCAATAACTCTCTGCTATTGGCCCTTTTGGCACTGTCTGACCCCTCCCCCTGTCATCTCTCCCTTCTGGCTTAGGCGGGTCCACCCATTCTATCAAGTCAGCTACAACAGGCACTTCGTCTTCCGTCCTCAGGGTTTGCATTCTGGTGTCGGTCGACGGCGACCCCTCTCTTCTCTCACACCAGACTAAAGAGCCCCAAATGTTTTAGCCTTTCCTCATAAGGGAGGTGCCCCAGCCCAGTAATCATTTTAGTCGCTCTCTTCTGCACCTTTTCCAGTTCCACTATGTCTTTTTTGAGATGTGGAGACCAGAATTGTTCACAATACTCCAGGTGCAGCCTTACTATTGTTTTGTATAATGGCATTATAATGTTGGCTCTTTTATTTTCAATCCCCTTTTTGATAATCCCTAGCATGGAATTGGCCTTCTTCACCGCTGCCACACATTGGGGAGACACCTTCATGGAGCTGTCCACCAACACACCCTAGATCTCTTTCCTGATCCGTCACGGATAACTCAGAGCCCATGAGCTGATAGACAGAGAATCCAGCTTGTTTCAGGACTATGCTATTTGGAACTTTGTTGTGCCACTTAGTGTTGAATATTCGCCTAAGACAGCGCATATGAAAGGTATTCAGCTTTTTTTCCTGTCGGGCATGGAGGGTCCAAGACTCGCTGCAATACAAAGGTGTGCTCAGTACACAAGCTTTATAGACCTGTATCTTTGTATGTTCTGTCAGCTTCTTATTGAGTCATACTCTCTCTGTTAATCTTGAAAACATAGTAGCTGCTTTACCTATGTGTTTATTCAGCTCAGACTCTAGTGAGAGTGTATCTGAGATAGTTGAGCCAAGATGCACAAAGTCGTGGACAACCTCCAGTTCTTTTGCAGAAATTGTAATGCAAGGAGGAGAGTCCACATTCTGGCCCATTATTTGTGGGTTTTTCAGGCTGATTTCTAGCCCAAAATCTTTGCAAGCTTTACTAAAATGATCCATGAGTTGTTGGAGATCTTCGGCAGAGTGAGCAGTAATGGCAGCGTCATCAGCGAAGAGGAGATCCCGCAAACATTTCACCTGTACCTTAGACTTTGCTCTCAATTTAGAGAGATTGAAGAGCTTTCCATCTGATCTGGTCAGATATAATAAGTTACATATGATTGAGACATACAAAATAATGCAGGGTATGAGTAAAGTGGATAGAGGGAAGCTCTTCTCTCTCCCCAAAATACCAGAACTAGGGGACATACACTCAAATTGAAGGCTGGGAGAGTAAGAACTGACAAAAGAAAATATTTTTTCACCCAGCGCGTTGTAAGTCTATGGAACTCCCTGCCACAGAATGTGGTGATGGCATCTGGCCTGGATGCCTTCAAAAGGGGATTGGACAGATTCCTGGAGGAAAAGTCCATCACAGGTTACAAACCATGATGGAGAAACCAGGGTACTTCAAGGGCCAGATGCAGGGGGAGTGGTATCAGGAGACAGATATCTAGTCTCATGCGCTCCCAAACGCATCCGGTGGGGCCGCTGTGAGATACAGGAAGCTGGACTAGATGGGCCTTTGGCCTGATCCAGCATGGTTCTTCTCTTCTTATGCTTATTGGTCTTTTGTTTTGTTTCTTTGGATTTTGACATAGTAGCCAAGCCTGTTTCCTGTTCTTGACGGGCTACTAACTCAACTCAGCAAGGGCCTTTGGAAATTGCCTAATTATCTTTGCCAATTTTCTTTAGAGGTCTTGATAAACCTGTATTGCAGCTATGTCCAAACTTCAGCCCTCCAGATGTTTTGGACCACAAACTCCCACAGCCCTTTGCCATTGGAGATACAGGCTTGGAATTCTGGGAGTTGTGGTCTTTGCCAGACGAGCCTCTCCCCCTTCTTCTTTGGCTGGAAACCAAACCTTCTCCAAACAGCTGACCTCAGCAGCTGGAGAAGAGTGTCACTGTCACGTGGCCACAAGTAAACAAGAGCGAAAGAGGATCTCTCCTCTCCTGTTCTGGTTTCTGTTCCTCTCCCAAGAGGAAGAAAGCTTCGTCGTGTTGGAGCTTGGCTTCCCTTCTTTCCCATGCAGGGGAAACAGCCTGGGGCTGCAACCTCTCTCTCCTTGGGTGTGAAACAGGGCACGGCTTCGGCGAGGTAGGTCTGCACAGAGAAGCCACTGCTTTTTTCTCTTTCCTTACTCAAGTTCTTGCACGGGCTGGATGTTATGGATGTGTGAGTTGTGTGCTTTGTTTGGTCGGATGTTGTCACAGGAAACCTGCACAACTTCCCAATCGGAGGCAGCAGAGGGGCTAACAGCAGGGCTGAGTAAGGGTAAAGGTGTGTGTGTGTCCGGGGTGGGGTGGGGTGTCAATTGATCTGTCCGAGAAAGGACCAAAGGGCGTCCTCTCCTTCATATCTCACTACTGTCACGGGGTGTGCTTGTGTGTCTCGTCTTTATGCTGAATTTAAAATTTACAAAACCAGTCCTTAAGAAACAAAGGCAGAGTTAAGCTGCATCAATAGATGCCCCTGTTTTAAGACCTTCCTTGCAAGACTGGGCGCTAGCCTGCTTCATAGTGCCAGGAGGGCAGGACAGATTCTTTTCTTTTAAAAACAAAATGTGTAGATAGAAGGGTAAAGAAGTGAGAAGTTGTTCCACCTGGAAGACTTCAGGGCGGAACAACTTCCCTTTAAACAACTTCCATCTGCTCTTCCATCTAAAAATAGTCTTTAACAAGTTGGAAGGGGGTTTGATTTGTATGTTAATTTTGTTTTGGATTTTGTTGTTGTTTTAGCAAGGAGGGTTGGTTGTCTTTACTGGAGACAGCTTTTAAGGAGACCGTCCTTAAAATGGCCAGAGAGAGGGAGAGGTATATAAGAGAGGTGTGACCCTTGTTCTTTCTGTTCCTACAGAGTAAAACCTTCCCTTGCAAGGGTGTGTCTTATCACTAATAACAGGAATGATAAACAGCAAAAATGTAGTTGCTGACAGTCATTTTACATGATATGCTGTGGTTTAAACATCACAGCAGAGGTTGTTTCTGGCCTTTGTTTTCCCTGCATCAGTTCCCACTGAATGCAAGGTTTCGAGATTCAACTGCTAAAGGCGACACAGTACTGAGACCTGTTGCTATTTAAACGGACAAACAAATGAGCAAACAAACAAGGAGGTGCTATAGATCTGTCCTGCTTTCAAGACACAATTGTCCGCATGCCTCAAAGTAAGTTCATGGGCAGGATCAACCTCTCCAAGTATACAAAAGGGGAACTCTGGATCCAGAATGACTTTTACTCAATCTGAAGGCAAGGCGAGGGAGGGCGATAGCTTTCTTACAATTGCTTTAAAAAAAAGTACAAACTAGCTTTCACAACCTTGCATGGGTCTTAAGCAGCCCTGGGTGGGTGGGTGGGGGTGAGTACACTGCAGAAGAAACAGAAATGGTACAAATATCACACCCAGATGTGCAGGCTAGTTAGTCTTTTTGGTTTCTCAAAGTGATTTCTGTACAAGTGACTTCATAAAGGTTTTTTCCTTACCCTTGCTGTTCACAGTGTGCAAGGATTTCAGGGCTATTCATTTCTTTATTTGTTTATCAATTCCACAGCTATCAAAGAGAGTTGGACTGGTTTTCCTAAAGACTCTTCATCTGTCTGTGTTGTGGTTTGCTCACTGAACCATGGCATTAGAGAGCAAGCCCATGGAATACACAGGTTATCTGCAACTGAATTCCACCACCTAGTCTGTTATTTATTTATTTATTTATTTATTTATTTATTTATTTATTTGTTTATTTATTTATTTATTTATTTATTTATTTATTTATTTATTTATTTATTTATTTATTTATTTATTATATTTCTATACCACCCATCTTCCAACAGGAACTCTGGGCGGTTTACAAAAAGGTAAAATCAACAATACAATGCAAAAATACAATACGAAAAAATATTAAAACAAACCCACGTTGATTTAAATGAGACTTCTCTAACCATGGTTGCTAATCTGCAGTTAGACAAGAGCCATTTAAATCCATGGTATGTAACAAGGAGATGACTCGCTAAATCACTGTTGATTCATCGGGCTTATTTTAGTTCAAGTTACTATGCTAAGGCAATAGGAGTTTGTCCCCACAAAGGGTGCCAGAAAACAGGAGAGACTTGACTGTCCGTTACAACAATAACACAATGCGCAGAGGAAACAGAAAGCCCATGCAAGTGGAGAGGCATATACAGTGGTACCTCAACTTACAAATTTAATCCGTTCCGAATGCATGCTCTTAAGTCGAACTACCCTTAAGTCAGGGTACCTATCTAAAAAATTGAAAAAATAAGTTGAAAAAGAAAAAAAGAAAAAATATGTGTAAGTCAAGCAGACCATATCTAAAATTTGTAAGGCAGTTAAAACACCAACTATTTTCTGCTCTTAAGTCAAATTGCTCTTAAGTCGAGCTGCTCTTAAGTGAGGGTACCACTGTAATAAACATCTGTGTGGCACTAATAGAAAGGAAAGCCCTGCTGCCTAGATGCCCTAAGCACATCCAATCTCGCCTGATTTCGGATGGTAAGCAGGGTTGGCCCTGGTTAGTACTTGGATGGGAGACCACCAGGGAATACCAGCTGCTGTAGGCGCCTGGAGTAGGAAGTGGCAAGCCACTCCAGTATTCCTGCCAAGAAAACTGCATGGATGTGGAGTCACGAAGGGTCGGTCACGACTGCAACGACACAACACACACAATAGAAAGGAAAGCAGGCAGCTGCTTCACCTCACTGGCACTTTGACACTTGGTGTGTGTGTGTGTGTGTGTGTGTGTGTGTGTGTGTGTGTGTGTGTGTGTGTGTGTGTGTGTGTGTGTGTGTGTGTGTGTGTGTGTGTGTGTGTGTGTGATTGTTCAGCCAAAGTCCTTCCAGTTTTGCAGACTCAGCTCTTGCTTCTTGGCCGAGTTTCATTCTTTCTCCCGTTTGAGCCACGAATGCGTATGGGCTGCCCTCCCAGCCTGGTAGAAGCTAGATGCAAAGAACAGAATCATAAAATCACGGAATCATCGTAGGGTTGGAAGGGACCTGGAGGTCTTCTCGTCCAACCCCCTGCCCATGGCAGGAGACCTTATGCCATTATAGACAGATGGCTGCCCAACCTTTTCTTGAAAACCTCCAGCGATGGGGCACCCTCAACATTGGGAGACAAGCTCTTCCATTGTTTAATGGCCCTCACTGTCAGGACATTTTTCCTGAGTTCCAGGCTGCCTCTCCCTCTGATGAGTTTCCACCCCTTGGTTTATGGAACAAATCTTGGGGAATCTCCTCCAGGCTTTCCTAATCATCCTCTTTCTGCTCCCGTCCTTCTAGCTGCCAGTATGGATTCCCGGTGGCCCTGCTTCTTCTCCATCCTCCATATCTTCTTTTCCTCCGTTCAGCTGTGTGGTGAGTCCATGTACTTCATATGACATTATCTTCTTTCTTTCTTTCTTTCTTTCTTTCTTTCTTTCTTTCTTTCTTTCTTTCTTTCTTTCTTTCTTTCTTTCTTTCTAAATCAGACCGTAAAAGTTTCATCAGCGTGCAGAACTCACTGACACAAGGTGAAGGTAATTATCACTAGCATAGGGCTCATCCAGACAAGATCAACACAGAGCCTTTTTAATTTTTTTTAGTTAAACTTTCTAGTTTAATGCAAAGGAACCTCAAGGATCTGCTTTGCAGCTCTAAAAAGGCTGCAGCTTAAACCATACAATTCTTGTGTCTATAAAAGTGCTACATTAACTATGGTAAGGTTTAAAGAGGAAGCTTGTAATTGGAGCTTATCACATGGAGTATATTTGCCTTTCTGGACCACATCCTGTTAAAATACAGTGGACCCTCATCTAACAAACAGTTTGTATAACATAAAATCTGTACAACATAAAAAATTATGGAGAGAAGGGAAATTTGCTTAACAGGATCATCTATGGGGTGAATCCATACAACATAAAAATGGTCGCGATTAGGAATTGCTCCATTTGCAAAGCATTCCTAGGGGAAATTTGTATAAAGGAAAATTTGCTTAACATAATTGGTTGGGCCTGTGTCCGCAAATAAAGATTGTTGTTGCTTAACATGATTTCATTTGGAATGAATTAATTCCTTTATACAAGGTACCACTGTACTGTAATTCATGAAAGGGATAAGTTGGTACCCTGCCAAACAGATATCTAGGCTTATCTAGCATACCTTGGCTGTGGAATTCCAAGAATGAAGCTGCTAAGAAATAAATGAAAATTATGTGTGCATGCTAGTAATTAAAGAACGAGCTTAAAGAGATCAATCACACATTTATTGTGCAATTTGACTTCAGAATGCAGGGGCCTTTCATATATTGATCTGTAGCTATCCTGCCATCTGGTGTTTATGTACTGCGATGAATGACTAACAGCAATTAAAACTAGCCATAAAAGAATAAGCTGTTATTAATTCAGCAGATAAAACAATGGCATTTGTGTAAACATTTTATCCATGGATAGAATCCAAATGTCCTTAAATGAGCATCTTGCCGCCATCTGGAGAAATGCCAGAGGGGAGAGAAGGAGAAACTGTATGTCTGTGAAGATTCTCAGTCATGTAAGTGAGTTTATCTGGAAGTTGACTCATGGCAACTGGACTTCTTTTTCTTGCGAGATAGAAATGTTTCGCTGCTCAGACTGATGAAGCTGTTTGGATGAGCAGAGAAATGTTTCTATCTCTCAAGAAAAAGTAGTCCTGTTGCCATGACTCAACTTCCAGAAGGAGAAGCCTTGATATTTCTGAGGAATTGGTTTAACTTGGGTGCCTGCAACTCACACCACTCCTTGACCAGTATATTGAAGTGTGATGGTTTGTGGGAATTGTCCAAAGAACTGGGAGAGACAAACATTCCCTTCATTCTGTATGAGGTTCATAACGGGTTTGGGTTCTGCCAAGTCTAACTCTCTCCAGCATCATCTGTCCTAGCCTCCGTCTTATGGTGCTAGTTTTTCCAAACTGGACATCGTAGCTGATCCATAATTAGAAGAATGAGCTCCTTAAATAGAAGAAGCATTGGGTTGCTCACCAAGAGTTTTCCCTTACTTTCTGTACTTTGCAAAGCAGGGGGCTTTTTTTTGTGATTGGCTGTTGGCATGTCTGCACAGGCTACTTTTGCAGGCATGATTGGTCAGCTGTAAAGGTCTGCTAGAATAATACTGCAAGAATAGTGATAGATTTCAGCTGCGGATTTTAGCCTGTAATAGGCAGGCTGCAATGTACAGTGGAGCTCATTACTTGCTTTATTCTGCTACTTAAACTGGAGCCAGGAGAGGGACAGTTTTGGTGGGGTTGGTGACCCAGATTTAACCCTGAGCATTCAAAGATGGCACAAACCTCTGTATGCGTGCACACAGAAACGTGCACAATCAAAACGAAGGTCAAAGCATTCTTTGGGAGAGATCTGTTTGGAAAATCAAACAGGTGGTCTGATTCCACTTCTGGTTTTTATTTTTATTTTTCAGTTTGAGGCACACAAAGGACTCTTCCCTCATTTTAAAAAAAAGAGCTGTTACAGTAGGACCCCAGTATCCGCTGGGGATTGGTTCCAAGCCTTCCATGGATAATGAAAACCGTGGATAATAGAGAATGCCAAAATGCCCCCAAAACTACTGTTTTTATAGTAACTTGCATTACAGCTCCTGTTTTGCAACAGTAGCTTGCTTTACAGCTGCTGTTCGTGACGGCAAAAAGTGTTCTGCTTATATACCGCCCTATACCACTTTCAGTAGTCTCTGGGTGGTTTACAGCAGTGGTCCCCAACCCCCGGTCCGTGGACCGGTGCCGGTCCGTGGACCGGTTGGCACCGGGCCGCCTGGGAGGCCGGGAGGCTCCTCCCCTTTTCCTCCGCCGCCTCCTCCTCCTCCTCTCTCTCTCCCGGGCAGCCGGAGGAGGAGCCGCCGCCGCCGGGCACGGCGCACGGGGCGGGGTGGGGGGAGCCTGGGGCTCCTGGGGGGGCGGGCCCCACCTCCTCCTCCTGGCGGCGGCCGCGGCGGCCACGGCAGCTGCCCGGGTTCGGCCGCGACTCCGCGGCCGCCTCGGCGGTCCCGGTGGCGCCCTCGGGCCGGAGATGCCACCCCCACCGGCCTCCCTCCCCCCCCTCCCGCCGCCCGCCCGAAGGCTGCAGCCGGAGGCAAGCGGCGGCGCAGAGGTGCCCCACCGAGGCGGCCGGCGGCGGCCGCCGCGGGGCGCCCCGCCGCCGGCCGCGAGCCACAGCTGAACGCTGGCGGCTGCCGCGCCGCAGCCGCCGCCGCGGTCCCGCCTCGGTTGAGGCACCTCTGCGCCGCCGCTTGCCTCCGGCCGCCGACAAGAGGAGGAGGCGGGGCCCCGCCCGCCCAGGAGCCCCGGGCTCCCCCCCCGCCCATGCGCGCGTGGGGGGAGCGCACGCCCGACGCCCTCAGCCGGCAAGCGCCGCCGCCGCCGCTCCCGTGGCCCCCAAAGTACACACGCCAAGCCCCCGCACCTCCTCCTCCCCTCCTCCCTCCCCCATCCCCCCCCCCCACACCCTCCCCTGCCCCCCACGCCCCCATCTCCCCCCTCCCCACCCCCGGGCCACGGGAAAATAATCAAACAAATGCCGGTCCTTGGAGACAAAAAGGTTGGGGAGCACTGGTTTACAGTTTCATTACAGTATGCAGGCTACACATTGCCCCCCCCCCCCCAGCAAGCTGGGTACTCATTTTACCGACCTCGGAAGGATGGAAGGCTGAGTGAACCTTGAGTCTGCTACCTGGGATGGAACCCCAAGTTGTGAGCACAGTTTTACCTGCAGTACAGGCCACGAGGCTTGCTTTATGGCTGCTGTTTTATGACAGTAGCTTGCTTTACAGCTGCTGTTTGAGACAGTAGCTAGCTTTGCGGCTGCTGAATTATTTATTTATTTTTCCTCTGCCATCCATGGATAACTGAATCAGTGGATACGGGGGTCCTACTGTACTCCTAAATTCTTAGGAGGAGAAAGAAGTCTTTACTTTGTCTGTCTCCAGAGGTTAGGGAAGGCTGGGATGGCCTCGGGGGGGGGGGGCTCATAGATCACCTCCGAGTCTGTATCTGGCCCACGTGCCACCCTTTCTCCCAGTGGGGTGTAAACCAACTAAGTCATTTGTGATTCAAGATAAGCACAGAGGTTGTGGGTTTTTGTGGGGCCTTGCACTCATTCTCTGTCTCTTCCTGCTGGCTGGATCTTCTCCTGCAAAGAAATCCCTGGAGGAAATCTGCAGCCCATCAAATCCCTGAACGTAGAGCTCTTGAGACTGACCGAGGACGTTTCTGAAGAGCCCAATCCAAGCCTCTACCTGGGCCTTCGCCTCTCTGACCACCACGACCTGGAGAAGGAGAGCCGTTACCTAGAGCGGCTGAAAGATGCCTTTCGGCCAAATGCCACCAGGTACGCTGGTCGGGCTGCTCTGGAGGAGGGGAAATGGGTCAAGATAAGGACAGAAACATCTCTTTGTTTGGTAAGATAGGGAAGATAGATTGAAGGAACCCAGGTTGGTGTTTTCTTTGCCGTAACTCTCCAGTGGCCCTGCGGTACAGCGTCTCTAAAAGGGATGGCCTTCTGTGCAGAGCCATATTTATCCATTTATTCTTTATTGAACGGATTGGTGTCCTAATTTCTGTCCACAACTGAGGGTCGATGCAGCTTACAAGATTTTGAGCAAGAGGCAGGATACAACGTGCTGGATAGCTCAGTGGTTTAAACTAAAGCATCCGACTGCAGAGATACAGGCTGGGAGTTTGATTCCCTGCCGGGCCTCCTTGAGCTGGGCTCAACTTGATGGCTCATAGGACCTCTCCAGGTCTGAAATTATTTAATTGATAGATAACCCAGTGGTTCAGATCTCTGACTGATGAGCTAGAGGTTGAGAGATGGGTTTTCCACAGAAATCCTAGTGTGGGAAGAGACCTTGAGGGCCATCCAGTCCAACCCCCTGCCATGCAGGAACCCCCATCACAGGACTCCCAACAGATGGCCATCCAGCCTTTGCTTAAAAACCTCCAAAGAAGGAGACGCCACCACCCTCCTTTGTGGCAGCATCATCCACTGCCAGACAGCTCTAACTGTCATAACGTTCTTCCTAATGTTCAAATGGAGTCTCTTTTCCTGTTGTTTGAAACCACTGTTCAAGTCCTAGTCTCTGAAGCCATGGAAAACACACCAGTCCTCTCTTCAATGTGACATCCTTTCAAATATTTAAACATAGCTATCATATCCCCTCTCAGTCTTCTTTTTGTAAGGCTAAATATTGCCAGCAATCAAAAATGATTACTGGGCTGGGGCACCTCCCTTATGAAGAAAGGCTAAAACAATTGGGCCTCTTTAGTCTGGAAAAAAGGCGCTTGAGGGGGGATATGATTGAGACATACAAAATAATGCAGGGTATGAGTAAAGTGGATAGATGGAAGCTCTTCTCCCTCTCCCAAAATACCAGAACTAGGGGACATCCACTCAAATTGAGTGCTGGGAGAGTAAGAACTGACAAAAGAAAATATTTTTTCACCCAGCGCGTTGTAAGTCTATGGAACTCCCTGCCACAGGATGTGGTGATGGCATCTGGCCTGGATGCCTTCAAAAGGGGATTGGACAGATTCCTAGAGGAAAAGTCCATCACGGGTTACAAACCATGATGGAGATGTGTAATCTCTAGGCTTTAAACCAGGGTAGTTCAAGGGCCAGATGCAGGGGAGTGGCATCAGGAGACAGAGATCTAGTCTCATGCGCTCCCAAACGCATCTGGTGGGGCCGCTGTGAGATACAGGAAGCTGGACTAGATGGGCCTTTGGCCTGATCCAGCATGGCTCTTCTTATGTTCTTATGTTAGCTTCCTAAGCCGCTCCTCATAAGACATTTCTTCCAGACCTGCCATCATCCCGGTTGCCTTCCTCTGTACCCGCTCGAAGTTGTCAACATCCTTTTTAAATTGAGGCACACAGAACTGGACACAGGACTCCGGGTGGGGTCTGACCAAAGCAGAATAGAGTGGTACTATCACTTCACTTGATCTAGACCAGTGGTTCTCAACCTGTGGTTCCCTAGATGTTCCTGGACTGCAACTCCCAGAAATCCCTTCCAGCACAGTGAGTGATGGAGGATTTTGGGAGTTGTAGGCCAGGAACATCTGGGGACCCACCGGTTGAGAACCACTGATCTAGACACTATGGTTCTGTTGATGCAATCAAGAATCACATTGGCTTTCCTGGCCACCGCATCACACTGCTGACTCATGTTCAATTTGTGGTCCACCAAGACTATCATATCTACTACTGTGAGCAAGAATCCCATAGAAGAAATGGAGTAGCCCTCATAGTCAACAATAGAGTGAGAAAAGCAGTGCTGGGATACAACCTAAAAAATGATAGAATGATTTCGGTACGATTCCAAGGCAGTCCTTTCAACATCACAGTAATCCAAGTTTATGCACCAACTACTGGTGCTGAAGAGTCTGAGATTGACCAATTTTATGAAGACTTACAAGAACTTCTAGAACTGACACCAAAGAAAGATGTTCTTCTCATCATAGGGGATTGGAATGCTAAAGTAGGGAGTCAAATGATAAAAGGAATAACTGGCAAGTTTGGCCTTGGAGTTCCAAATGAAGCAGGGCAAAGGCTAATTGAGTTTTGTCAAGAGAACAAGCTCGTCATTGCAAACACTCTTTTCCAACAACACAAAAGGTGACTCTACACATGGACATCACCAGATGGACAATACCGGAATCAGATTATGTTCTCTGCAGCCAAAGATGGAGGAGCTCTATACAGTCAGCAAAAATAAGACCTGGTGCTGACTGTGGCTCAGATCATCAGCTTCTTGTTTCAAAATTCAAACTTAAACTGAAGAAAGTAGGGAAGACCACTGGGCCAGTCAGGTATAATCTAAATCAAATCCCTTATGAATACACAGTGGAAGTGAAGAATAGATTTAAGGAACTAGATTTGGTGGACAGAACACCTGAAGAACTATGGATGGAGGCTTGTAAGATTGTACAGGAGGCTGCAATGAAAACTATTCCAAAGAAAAGAAAATGCAAGAAAGCAAAGTGGTTGTCCAACAAGGCTCTACAAATAGCGGAGGAGAGAAGGGATGCAAAATGCAAGGGAGAAAGGGAAAGATACAGAAAATTGAATGCAGACTTCCAAAGAATAGCAAGGAGAGACAGGGCGGCCTTCTTGAACGAACAGTGCAAAGAAATAGAGGAAAACAACAGAAAAGGAAAAACCAGAGATCTACTCAAGAAAAATCGAGATATTAAAGGGGCATTTCGTGCAAAGATGGATATGATAAAGGACAAAAATGGTAGGGACCTAACTGAAGCAGAAGAGATCAAGAAGAGATGGCAAGAATATACAGAGGAATTATATCAGAAAGATCTGGATGTCCCTGATAACCAAGATAGCGTAATTGCTGACCTGGAGCCAGACATCCTGGAAAGTGAAGTCAAGTGGGCCTTAGAAAGCATTGCAAACAACAAGGCCAGTGGAGGTGACGGCATTCCAATTGAACTCTTTAAAATCTTAAAAGAGGATGCTGTAAAAGTGCTGCACACGATATGCCAGCAAATTTGGAAAACTCAGCAGTGGCCAAAGGACTGGAAAAGATCAGTCTACATCCCAATCCCAAAGAAAGGAAACGCCAAAGAATGCTCCAACTATCACACAATTGCACTGATTTCACACGCTAGCAAGGTTATGCTCAAAATTCTACAAGGCAGGCTTCAGCAGTATGTGGAAAGAGAACTTCCAGAAGTGCAAGCTGGATTTCAAAGGGGCAGAGGAACTAGAGATCAAATCGCCAACATGCGCTGGATTATGGAGAAAGCCAGAGAGTTCCAGAAAAACCTCTACTTCGGCTTCATTGACTATGCCAAAGCCTTTGACTGTGTAGACCACAACAAACTATGGCAAGTCCTTAAAGGAATGGGAGTGCCTGACCACCTTATCTGTCTCCTAAGAAATCTATATTTGGGATAAGCAGCAACCGTCAGAACTGGATATGGAACAACTGACTGGTTTAAAATTGGGAAAGGAGTACAACAAGGTTGTATACTGTCACCTTGCCTATTTAACTTATATGCAGAGTACATCATGCGAAAGGCAGGTCTGGATGAATCAAAAGCTGGAATTAAGAGTGCCAGAAGAAATATCAACAACCTCAGATATGCAGATGATACTACTCTGATAGCAGAAAGTGAGAAGGAATTAAAGAACCTCTTAATGAGGGTGAAAGAGGAGAGTGAAAAAATGGGCTGAAGCTCAACATCAAAAAAAACTAAATAGAAGGGGAAGAAATGGAGGCAATGACAGAGTTTATTTTCTTGGGCTCCTTGATCACTGCAGATGGCGACTGCAGCAACGAAATAAAAAGACGCCTGCTTCTTGGGAGGAAAACAATGGCAAACTTAGATAGCATCCTAAAGAGCAGAGACAACACTTTGCCAACTAAGGTCAGGATAGTCAAAGCTATGGTTTTTCCAGTAGTGATGTATGGAATTGAAAGCTGGACTATAAAGAAGGCTGATCGCCGCAGAATCTATGCTTTTCAGCTGTGGTGCTGGAGGAGAGTCTTGAGAGTCCCCTGGACTGCAAGGAGATCAAACCTATCCATCCTGAAAGAAATCAACCCCAAATGTTCCCTGGAAGGACAGATTTTGAAGCTGAGGCTCCAGTACTTTGACCACCTCATGAGGAGAAAGGAGTCCTTGGAAAAGTCCCTGATGTTGGGAAAGATTGAAGGGAAAAGAGGATGGCAGAGAATGAGATGGTTGGACGGTGACATCGATGCAACCAATATGGATTTGACAAAACTCCGGGAGGCAGTGGAAGATAGGAAGGCTTGGCGAGCTCTGGTCCATGGGGTCACGAAGAGTCGGACACGACTGAGGGTATTTGTACATGACCCCTAAACTCCGCAGCAAATGGCTGCCAGCTCCAGAGCTTACAATTGTTTCCCCACCAGCTCCGGAGTTTGCAGGAAATTAAGTGTGACCACGCCCACCTAAGCACGTCCCACCGCACATTTCTTGTACCTGCTCTAGGAGGGTGAAAATCCCCAGGTCCGGATTTAATCTGGTGAGTGCAGGGCTCTCCTCGCTTCTGTTTGGGTTTTTTTTGCCTCCCGCCCCTTTAAGAGAAGGGGCGGGAGGCAAAAAAAAAAAGAAGAGGAAAAAAAAAAACAGAAGAGAAGGAATCAGGACAACAACGGGGCTCCGGGCAGCTTCGGAGGTGAGCCTGCATTTTTTCCTCTCTTTTTTCCTCCCTCCCCTCACGCAGACAGGAGCAAGGAAGTGCGGAGGGGTGGGGACACAGAAAGAGCAACGAACCCCCAAGATCCCTGGTCCGAATTTAAGTGGCCAGCGGATCTTAGGGGTCATGTGAAAAGGCCCTGAATGACTGAACAACAACAACAACAACAACAACAACAACAAGAACAACAACAACAACAACAACAAGAAGAAGAAGAAGACTCCCAGATCCCTTTCACAGGTACTATTCTCCAGCCAAGTATCCCATCCTATATCTGTGCAATCCATTCTTTTTACCTAGATGTAGCACCCTACATTTTCCTCTGTTGAAATCCATTCCGTTAGCTTTGGCCCAGGAATCTAATCTGTCAAGGTCCTTTTGGATTTTCATCCTATCCTCTAATTCCCCACCCAATTTGGTATCATCTGCAAATTTGATCAGCCTACTTTCTATTCCTTCCTCCAAGTCATTAATAAAGATATTGAATAGCACCAGACCCAGAACAAAACCCTGGGGCACCCCACTGGTCACATCTCTCCAAGCTGAACACCCTTTGGGTGTGATCAGTCAACCAATTACAAATCCATCTAACAGTAGCATTACCCGACATTCTACTAGCTTCCTTGCAAGTATACCATAGGGAACCTTATTGAAAGCCTTACTGAAATCTAGCACTGGGCTGCCTTGACAGAGGCTGGACTCAGTGATCCTGAGGGTCTCTTCCAGCTTTGTGGTTCTTGTGGTTCTAAGACTAAGATTGTTAAAACATGGTGGGATTAAAAGCAATTTTAAAGACCTCTCTCAAGGAGGCACAGATGGGGAACTGAACTCCCAAGTCTGGCTCCAAAGCCAGAGACCTAAACCACGGTACTATCAGAACCTTGGACCGGAACACCAAGCAAAACAATCTAGTTACTGTGCAACTTTCTGTGAAAGGTTGCTTGATTATTCTAATAGGGGCCCACCTAAATTAACAAATCGACCAGCTTTTGCATTGTATTTCATTAGATGAAAATAAACATTTCATCTACATGCCCGATTTCTCGGGCACTAGCTTTGATATATTTGTGTGCCAGAGGGAGCGGGAGATAAACATTGAAAAAGAAGGGAAGGCAAGTAGCTTTAAGGCCCGGACATGAGATTTGCTTTGGGTTCCTTTTGGGAGTAAAAGTGAGATAAAAATATTTTAAATAAATAAATCATGGCATACCAATCATGGCGAAACCCCCTTCCTCAGAGCAGTACCAATAGGTTATAACATGGCAAAAGATGGACTTGCCAGGAGTTACAGTATTTCTTAGATTGGCAAGATTGGGGAAAAAAGCCAGGCAGTTTCTTGGTTGAGGCTCGGACCTTGAATAAGAACCTAAGAAGAGCCCTGCTGGATCAGGCCAAAGGCCCGTCTAGTCCAGCTTCCTGGATCTCTCAGTGGCCCCACCAGATGCGTCTGGGAGGGCACGAGACTTGTTCTCTGCCTCCTGATGCCACTCCCCTGCATCTGGCCCTTGAAGGACCCATGTTGTAGGCTGCATCTGAATTGAAGGGAGGGAGGTGTTTTTATCGCCCCAGTCCTTCTAAAGACATGTCACGGCTCTCACCGTACACACATTCACACCTCTCCTCAATGTGGCTCATAGAGGCCAGTGGCCCCTGCCTTGCCAGCGAAGGGGGGAGGGGGGTTGGTGCCGAAGGCCCATGCATTCCTTTTGCGGACTGGGATAGAATTTGGAAAAGTCCACTGGGTGTAGTCAGTTGGATCAAATAAAAAGGAAAGAGATGACCCAGTGAGTCTTGCCCTGTCTCCATTGATGGTCCATTTGCCTCTTCCTTGGCATGTATGGTGGGGGTGGGGGTGGTGCATATGTAATTGGATCGTGCGATCAGCCAAGATGGAGCTCTGACAAATGACGTCAAACATAATGCGGCAGGTCTGTGCTCCGAGATGCTTTCAGTCTGAATCATTGAAAGATAACAGGAGGGGAGAATAACAGGAGGGGAACCAGAAAAGCAAGGCAGTAATCTCAAATTATTTTTAACAGAGTATGAAGGAATCTCATAAATAGGGGCGACCTGGAAGATTGTCGCACACAGGATGAACCCTAAGGTGCTTCATTGCATTGACCTCTCTTCCTGAGAGAGGCCCAAAATCCATCAACCAGTGGTGGCTATGAGGTTCTGGAGTCCCCTATCCTGTGCTCATTTGGCAGGCAGTTAAAAACCCTACTTGTCAGGGAGGGCTTTCACATCGACCCCGGTTGAACGCCTTGCCTCCCGTCTTGCGTCAGTTTGAAAACTGCTTCAGCGACATTGGTTGGTTCGGTCTTCAGTCTGAGCTTGGTTATTGTTTGGAAGGTAGTGTTTGGTTGGAGTGTTTTTGTGGAGAGGGTTTTAACTGTTTGTCAACTACCCAGTTTGGCACAGAGAGGGTGATCAACCAACCAATCAATCAATCAATCATCAATCAATCAATCAATCATGTTTGATTTGCCTTGGTCCAGTAGTCCATCTGAGGCAGTCCACTACCAGGAGCAGCCTGGCACAGGTGGGCTGGCTCTGTACCTCCTTGCTCTACGAGCCGCTTGCCACAACATGGAGACGCCAGAGGGCAACAGGTTGATCACCCAGCTGAAGCTTCATCTGCACAAGGAGAAGCTGAAGATAGGTAAGAAGGAGCTACTCTCAGCCATCCGGGATGTTTTCTGGTTGCAAGAAAGATTCCAGCTAGGAAGCACCACCACCTCTTCCCTTGTGAGCCAATGGTCAGGGAGCCCGCGGAGAGGAGCTGGGAGCCAGGAGCCAGGGGTTAAGCCATAGACCAGTGTGGACAGCAGGTAGAAACAGCAATGAATGCAGCAAACAAACAGGGAACAACAAAATAAAATGACCTGCATAGAGCCCAAGGGGGGTGGGTAGACACATATCTAAGGCAGTTCAATTTGGTGGCTGTAGGAAAAATGCTTTATGATGAGGGTGCTACCCCAGAGAAGTCTATGTCTCAAGTTGGCATTTATCTCCCCTTTGAAGTGGGGGATGCTTGGAGTAGATACTCTGGTCTGGATGTTAAGAAAGCCGTGAATTGCTTACAAGGCTAACTTGCCTTGAGGGAACTCAGTCCCTAATCCTGTTGGCCCAGACCTTGAGTCATGGCTTGAGAGCTTCAGTTGTACCCAGAAAGAACTTGGAGGCTTAGGAAGATCTGTGAATATTGTATCCTTAGCTACTGCCGGGTAACAAGCTGATTTTTGCATTTGGAACCTCCTGTATTTCAGGGAGAGCTCCTGGATAACTCAACAGGGATGGTGCAATTTAGATATTGCTAGACCATGGTTGACCATGGCAAGACTCTTTTTTATGCTAGATCATGAGATTCGTTTACAGCAGGACCCCTTTATCTGCAGGATCAATATCCACTGATACACTTATCCACGGTTTGACAATTTAAAAAGAAAAATCCCAGAAATGCTGTATACAGTGGATTTCTAAAGAAGTTACCCAAACTGACCACTAAGGGGAGCCAGAGACCGTACATTTAGCACTCAATATTAAAATAGCATTCACTATAATTAATGGTTTTCACTATTGTGAAACTGTTCCCCCTAGACACTGGGGGTCCTGATGTATTCTTTTGTTGCATTTTATCTTCTGTCTTCCTTTCAAGGAATGCAAGGCTCTTTTGCCTCCTGTTTGGGTGACAACCTTGCACGGTAGCTAGAGCAGAGGAGAACAGGCGGGTGACCTGCAGGTTCAGCCTCCGAGCTTCAGAGCTGAGTCAGGATTTGCACCCGTGCCTTTTTGTCCAAAGCACTAAGCGCCATGGCAGAAGGTGCTTTGCGCAGACAGAGAGATCCCCCTTCAACCCCTCTCCTCTGCTTCCCTGTCGAGCCAGCCTTGCAGGACAGAGGATCGAAGGGCCCGGGGTGTGAACAGGAAAAGAGATGGATCCCGAATGGCTGGTCAAGCCAGAGTTTCCCTCTCAAGCTCTCTTCCTCTGCCCGTAGGTCACGCAAGCGACGGCTACCCCATCACCAACTACTACCAGTACAGTTTGGGTGTCTTGGCCTTGTGCACCCACGAGAAGAAGATTGATGAGCATGTGATACACAAACTCTTGCACGCAGAGAAGCACGGCTTGTTTCGGCACAACAGCGATATCTCCGTAGGTAAGGGTCATGCTTAGACTCATAGAATCATAGAGTTGGAAGAGACCTCAAGGACCACCCAGTCCAACCCCCTGCCGTGCAGGAACCCCCATCACAATATCTCCGACAGATGGCCATCCAGACTCTGCTGAAAAACCTCCAAAGAAGGAGACTCCACCACCCTCCTTTGGGGCAGCATCTTCCACTGCCAAACAGCAATAACCATCAAGTTCTTCCGAATGCTCAAATAGAGTCTCTTTTCCTGTAGTTTGAAACCATTGCCCTGAGTCCTAGTCTCTGAAGCCATGGAAAACAAACCTGTTCCCTCTTCAATATGTCATCATCCTTTCACAATCAATCACAATCACAAGAACCTTTATTGGCATACATTAATATAAAACAGATTCAACAAAATGTAAAATAAGAGGTAGGAAATAAATAAATAGGTTTAAAATGATTAAAAGATTGGGTTAATAGCAGGCCTTGGCCCCAGACTATTTACTAATATGTAAAACAGTGGCCAAGTATTCAGCAAATGAGGCTGTCAATTCCGAAGTTTGTCCTCAAGAAGACGCTTTGTTATACTCTCCGGGGATCCAGAGAAATTAGAAATATAAGGGTTCAGAAGGCGAAGGCGAAGCTTGTGGTGGGAGGGGCAGGAGAGAAGGATATGAGAGGTTGAGTCAGGTTCCAGTAAACATAGTTTACAGAGTCTATTCTCAAATGGAACATTGTAGTATCTTCCTGAAAGAACTGCTGAGGGAAGGATGTTCAGTCTAGCGAGTGTAAAAGCATGCCGCAGACAAGGATTAATGAGATGTTTCATATAATTTGCTCCTAGTCCTTGAGTTGGCATCAAACCATAAAAGTGAGGAGAACACGTTGGATTGAGCCCTGATGAAATGGTTTGACACTCTATATCCCAGATTCTTTGATGGATGATTTTGAGGATTTGGGATTCTTCGCAGTGGATTAGGGAGTCTAGGTCAATTCCAATATGATGAATTTTGGATTGGATAAATTGATACCATTTTGAGATATAAGGGTCTCTTAATAGTTCGTATACAAGGGAGTTGGAGTCAGGGTGAAAATGAATACGTAGCCAAAACTCATAGAATCATAGAGTTGGAAGAGACCTCAAGGGCCATCCAGTCCAGCCACCTGCTGTGCAGGAACCCCCATCACAGTCCTCCCGACAGATGGCCATCCAGCCTCTAAAACCTCCCAAGAAGGAGACTCCACCACCCTCCTTTGTGGCAGCATATCTTCCACTGCCGAACAGCTCTAACTGTCATGCAGTTCTTCCTAAGGTTCAGATGGAATCTCTTTTCCTGTAGTTTGAAACCATTGCCGCAAGTCCTAGTCTCTGAAGCCATGGAAAACAAACCAGTTTCCTCTTCAATATGACATCCTTTCAAATATTTAAACATAGCTATCATATCCCCCTCTCAGTCTTCTTTTTGAAAGGCTGAACATTCCCAGTTCCCTAAGCCATTCCTCATAAGACATTTCTTCCAGACCCTCAACTGCCTTTTCTAGAATCTGGGTTGGCCTGATTCCTGTATGCGTGGAAAGGTCCCTTATTAAGAGATCACGAAGCCACCCTTTCCAGCGTGATCAGGGTTGAGATTTGGATACAGTCTGTTTGCCCCTGTAGTTCCTTACTTTATTCTTAGCTGTGTTGTGACTGCCAGGGGAAAAGAAAGGCAATTCTGAGGTCATCTGCCTTAGAGTCTATAATAATTCGCAATTCTAGTCTGCCATTCAATGATCGTTGTGAAAACAAAGAATGAACTCTTCTAGGTGAAGTAAAACACCTCCCTTCCTGCATCACCTCTCCTTCCTCCCTCCCTCCTTCCTTCCTCCCTCCCTTCCTTTTATTTATCTGTTGCCTCTCCCCGCATTAAGGTGGCCCAAGATGGCTAGCAATAACTATAAAGTGACCAAGATTTTTAAAAATACTATTAAGTTTGTTAAAAACAAACATGTTCTATGTTAAACCCAGGATTAAAACGGTTTTTAAAACCATTGTTAAAAACAGCTACATATCTCTTAATAAAGGCAGCATTCCCAAGACCCCCACTTATTATTTAAACACCTGCGTGAACAGAAAAGAATTTGATAACTGTTGTGAGTTTTTCGGGTGGTTTGGCTGTGTTCTGGAAGTTTTTCTTCCTGACGTTTCACCAGGCTCTGTGGCCGGCATCTTCAGAGGGCAAGGAGCTCAGGGGGCTAGGAGTTCTCTCTGTGCTCTTGGGTACAGAGTGAGTGAGACTGTGGGGTTTTAAACTTGTGGGAAAGTGGAAACTTGTCCCATGCAGGAGGTGTTAGTCATTGTATTGGGATGGAGGGATTAAGAAGTTTCACTGCAATCAGGAGTGGCAAGGATCCTTCTCTGCACTTGATGGGTGCTGTTAGCTGTTCTATTGTGTGAACTGATCACTGGTGCTTGTGGCTGAGTGGGAATCATTGAACTTTGGTCTTCTGCAGCCTGTAGTTTTCAATACTGGAAGCCAGGCTTTGTTGATTCCAGAACACTTCCAGAACAGGGCCAAACAGCCAGAAAAACTCACAACAGCTATTCAGATCCCGGCCGGAAAGCCTTTAAGAATATTGAAAAGGATTTGCCTGATGACAGAAAAGCAAGAGTCAGGAGGCCAAGCTGGCTTCTCCAGGGCAGAGCATCCCAAATCCACTGATGGACTTGTGTCCTCCTAACATGAGTTTGGGGCGGTAGTGGGCTGGAGAGAAGGGCCTCCCCAGAAGATCTCAAAAGCCAAGAAGGGTCACATGGGGTGATTTGCACCTTCAGATAGCCTGGACCAAATCTGTAGTGGGCTTTCTCGGTCTTTCCCAGTAGAGTCTGGCTGCCAGTGAAGCTGTCATAATAAGGGAATTAGATGCTCCCCCCTCTCTGTGGCTGGGTTGAATCCGGCTTCTTCTGACTTCCTGGAGTGCCCCTTCCTGGCTTCAGCAGGACTCGTTTTCTCCTTGTGCAGTCCTGGGAAACTCGCCACGCAGGGGCGTTTGCAAAGAGAAGAGCACTCTTGCAGAGGTGCATGGGTGTCTTTAGGGGGGGAACAGTGCTCCTGCCGTTCGTCTGTCGCTACCGCTGGATCCCGGTCCTTTTCTCTTCTCTTTTCCTCCCAGACACGGAGGCGATGGCCGGCCTGGCGTTTGCCTGCCTGCAACAACAGACCGCCTTCTACCCCCATGAGCTCCTGGCGAAGCTCAACCTCTCACTCCAGAGGGTGACGGAGAAAATCCTGCAGGCTCAAACCTCCGAAGGAGCTTTCGGGAACATTTACAGCAGCCCCTTGGCCGTGCAGGTGAGGAGAGCCGGGATTGTCTGGTGACATTTCCTCTTTCCGGTCAGAAGAGGGATGTTGGACAAGACATGAAATCTTATTTATTTATTTATTTATTTATTTTAAAACTTATATACCGCACCTATTTTCCCAAAGGGGACTCAGGGCGGTTTACACAATACCATAGCAAATAAAACAGATAAAAACAATAAAACAATCAACAGCGGTGTCCAGGACGGCAAGCCAATGTAGGAAGGGCAGCGAAGGGAAAAAAAAAAAAGGTTACCCCTGGAAGTTACCAAAGGCGTCCTTAAATAGTTTTTAAGGCTCTCTTGAAGGATGCCAGCGATGGAGCTTGCTGCAACTCGACCGGCAAGGCATTCCAAACAGACAGGCCAACCACTGAGAAAGCCCGGTTACGAGTGGTTGTCTTACGGGCTTCCCTCGGCGTGGCAATCCAGAGCGAGAGGGCCTGGGAAGAACGGGTGGGTCGGGCCAGATCTGAGCGTCGGGAGATACGCTCTGCCAGATAGACAGGGGCCAAGCCATGGAGGGTTTTGTAAACCAAAACCAACACCTTGAACCTTATTCGGGAGGCAATGGGCAACCAGTGCAGGCGAACCAGGATGGGGGTGATGTGATCGAACTTCTCTCTTCTGGCCAAGAATTAAGCCCGAAGCCTGGCTTCATTACAATAATAATAATAATACATTTATTGTCAATGTACAACATGTGCACAATGAAACTGACTGAGTCTCCCTTGCCCACCCCCACCCCCATCCCACCCCCATCCCACTGGCAACCACTCAGTCTTATGGCACCCTGTGTACTTGACACAGGATGCGCCAGCCCGCAGGTCAGTTCTTCTAGACTTGTCCTGGGATTATTTCCCATTCAGCAGTCTGACAGCCCATGGATAAAAACTGTTTTTCAGTCTGTTGGTGCGGCAGGCTATATTACGTTATCTTCTGCCTGATGGTAACAAGGTAAAGAGGTGCTGATCGGGGTGTGAATCATCCTTAAGAATTTTTTCAACCCTCCTGAGGCAACAAATGTTGTGCACAATTCTGGTCACCGCATCTCAAGGAAGACATAGTGGAACTGGAAAAGGTGCAGAAGAGAGCGACTAAAATGATTCCTGGGCTGAGGCACATCCCTTATGAGGAAAGGCTTAAACATTTGGGGCTCTTTAGTCTGGAAAAAAGGCACCTGAGGGGGGATATGATTGAGACGTACAAAATAATGCAGGGCATGAGTAAAGTGGATAGAGGGACTCTCTTCTCCCTCTCACAAAATACCAGAACTAGGGGACACCGAGTGAGAACAGACAAAAGAAAATGTTTTTTTTTACCCAGCGTGTTGTTAGTCTGTGGAACTCCCTGCCACAGGATGTGGTGATGGCATCTGGCCTGGATGCCTTCAAAAGGGGATTGGACAGATTCCTGGAGGAAAAGTCCATCACGGGTTACAAACCATGATGGAGATGTGTAATCTCCAGGCTTAAAACCAGGGTCCTTCAAGGGCCAGATGCAGGGTAGGGGTATTAGGAGACAGACATCGAGTCTCGTGCACTCCCATAGGTATTTGGTGGGGCCACTGTGGGATGCAGGAAGCTGGACTTGATGGGCCTTTGGCCTGATCCAGCAAGGCTCTTCTTATGTTCTTACGTTCTTACAAGCTTCCGGCTGTGGTCTTCTGAGAGCTTTCTTTCTCTCTTTTGCCAATGCAGTTTCTCATTGCTACAAGGACGCATCAGAAGAAACCCGAATGCCCCGCGGCCGTGGCAGCCCTGTTTCAGAGTCTGGAACAAGGCAACTTCCGGAACGCCCTCATCAAGTCCCAGTTGCTGCCTGTCTTTTATGGCAAGAGCTATCTGGACATCACCCACAAGGAGTGCCAGACAGAGAGAGGTGGAGCGGAAGGTGCACGGAGGGTCTTGTGCAGCGGCTACTAAGGGGGTGGGCAGAGTTAGGGGGTGCCCTTCCCATTTGCATCCTGAGGAGGCTGGGAAGGGACCATCATTCGTCGCAGGAGCAAGTGTTTGGATTGCAAAAGGTCCCGGATTAGATTCCACCCAAAGCTGAGCTACGAAAGGATGTTACAGGGGACCACGGCCGAGTAGAATGAGAAAGATCAGTGGCTGGGCAAAGCCACAGAATAAATTCATCCCTGCAAGGCCATGTGTCTGTCCCTCGGATGCCTTCCCATTTAAAAAAAAAATCTGCAAAGAAAGATTCCTTTTATTTTAGCCAATCAATCCCCAGGCATAGCAAAAAATGTTATTTGCACCGGAGTGCTGGCTTTGGATTATAAATGGGCTCTGCTAAAATGAAGCCGGGCACGAATATCCAGCAACGTCCAATTGGGATTTTTCTTTACAACAAGACCTCCATCACTGTGGGCTCCACGATTTCATTTCTCCAAGGTCTGAAAGGATGAAGCATAGCAAATGAAAAAAAGGCCAGAAATATATAGGTATTTCCAGCATAGAATTATAAAAATGCGCCACTACAGGGAGCCAGATGCTCTGCTCTACATAGGGTTCATTCGTTTTTCATGGTTTGCAGTATCCGTTGGGAGGGGCTTGGGAGTGATATTGCAGTCCAACCATATTTTCTTTGAGATATGTGGAAAATTGGTCCTCAAACACTCCCAAGAATGTCCTAAGGATGCCCAGAAAAAATGTGTAGAAAAACTAGTCCCAGCACGATCCTCTCCTGTTCTCTGTTGTTTTTTCCCCTTTGTTTCTTTTGAAATAACTGAAGGTTCCAAAAAAACCACAACAACCCCCCACAGGCTCAAGCGTTGGAAATGAGCCAGGAAGTGCTATATCATTAAACTGGGTGCTTTTGAGCATGTGCTGAGTGCCTTGTTCCCTGGTCAGCTGTAGAGGCAAGGTTCTCCGGTCCAAGCATATTACTTTGAAGCAGACAGGGAGAGAAGAAGGAAGAGACTCTTATAGCAGTGGTTCTCCACCTGTGGGTCCCCAGATGTTCCTGGACTGCAACTCCCAGAAGTCTTCATCACTAGCCGATTTGGTTAGGATTTCTAGGAGTTGCAGTCCAGGAACGTCTGGGGACCCACAGGTTGAGAACCACTGCTCTTATAGGAAGGTGAAACTGGAGCAGGCAACCCCCCAGCAGCATATTCATTCATTCATTCATTCATTCATTCATTCATTCATTCATTCATTCATTCATTCAATTTATATGCTGCCCACTACCCAAAGGTCTCTGAAAACCATCATATTCTTATCTTTCCTCGTGGCGCAGTGGTTCAATGCCTGTCCTGCAGGTAAAACTGTGCTCACGACCTGGGGTTCAATCCCAGGTAGCAGGCTCAAGGTTCACTCAGCCTTCCATCCTTCCGAGGTCGGTAAAATGAGTACCCAGCTTGCTGGGGGGGGGCAATGTGTAGCCTGCACACTGTAATTAAAATTGTAAACCGCCCAGAGACAACTTGTAGTGGTATGGGGCGGTATATAAGCAGAACACTTTGCTTTTTTGCTTTTTCCCTTCCTCATTTTCAGAGAGCCTGGTCCTTGCCGCTCCGACACCGGCCTCCGGGAAGGCAAACCCTCAAAGAAGAATCGGGGTGCAGCTGGTGGTCAAGCGCCCTCCACGCCGGGATTATCTGTATAAGCAGGTCCTCTATGTTCCCTTGGGCTCATCCCTGCTGGACGTCCTGAAGGCTGCCGAGAGGCAGGCGCGTGTGCCCTTCACGTGAGACCCCCCTCTTCTCTTTCTTCACCCCCTTCACCCTGGAACTGGGGAGGAAGCCCGTGATGAGGGAGCGTAACCGGGAACTCCTGTACCTCAGGTCCTAAAGAGTTGACTGGCCCACATTCGCTAATCCAGGTTAGCCACCGGCCTTGTCATATCAGCCGCTTTCTCCTTCTCCACCCTAGAGGTGGAACTGCTAAGGCGTAAAGGGAGCCTTGTCCACTTCACGGGAAGGTCTGCCCTGCCCAACGATCGTCTTGCCAGAGCAGCCATGCCCCAGGCGGCACCCGGCATGAGGAAATTTAGAATCCAACACACTGGACAGCAGCAGCTGGAGTACAGCAGCTCTAAGAGGCAGGCTATATCGTAGTCCTGTGGTGGCAAACCTTTTAGAGACCGAGGGGCCAAACTGCGATTCAAAACCCACTGATTTTTGGCAAAGTGCCAATACAAAGTGGATAAAGGGACATTCTTCTCCCTCTCACAAAATACCAGAACCCGGGGACATCTACTCAAGTTGAGGGTTGTGAGAGTGAGAACAGACAAAAGAAAATACTTGTTTTACCCAGCGTGTTGTTAGTCTGCGGAACTTCCCTGCCACAGGAGGTGGTGATGGCATCTGGCCTGGATGCCTCCAAAAGGGAGATTGGACAGATTCCTGGAGGAAAAGTCCATTCCAGGTGACAAACCATGATGGGGATGTACAATATCCTGGCTTAAAACCAGGGTACTTCAAGGGCCAGATGCAGGGGAGTGGTATCAGGAGACAGATATCTAGTCTCATGCGCTCCGAGATGCACCTGGTGGGGCCACTGTGAGATACAGGAAGCTGGACCAGATGGGCCTTTGGCCTGATCCAGCAGGGCTCCTCTTATGTTCTTATGTACAGCAATTTAATCTGAATGCAGGTGGCTGTGAAGGGCTGATGTCGGGTCCCCACAGTAAGGGCTCCATGTGCCACCTTTGGTACCTGTGCCATAGGTTTACCAACGAGTGAAAACACCGTACATATCCAGTTCTTTTTTTAAAAAGCCCTCTGGTTTATGAATGTGGGTCATTGTGCATCTGTACTCACAATTCAGAAAACCAGGAAATGGCCCAGTGTTGCTGCACAGTATCGTGCCTGCATTAGTAGCAGGAAAAGGTGGATGCCAAGCTTAACGGAGCAAAAGGCTGCCTATGTGTTGACCACACCAAGGGGCAGCACTCGAGATGGTCTACACAGGATCCCCTCTTGGGCGCGCTGCCGTTCACCGAGTGACAACATGCAAGGGAAGATCCCAGAAGCTGGCTTCCTTGTTTTCATTAGTAAACCACTTCCCAACCAAACGCAAAGCTGTTGTCAGGGCTGTGTTTCAACATGTGTGAATGGCTTCCGGGATGTGGAATCCTGTCCATCAACACCAATAATCCGGCAGAGGCACCTGAAGATAGATAGCAGAGAGAGAGAGAGAGAGAGAGAGAGAGAGAGGTAGAGAGAGAGGTAGAGAGAGAGAGAGAGAGAGAGAGAGAGAGAGAGAGAGAGAGAGAGAGAGAGAGAGAGGATAGCTGGTTGTTTCTTCCTTTCTTCTTCATCTGCTTTTGTTTCTCTCTCTCTCTCTCTCTCTCTCTCTCTCTCTCTCTCTCTCTCTCTCTCTCCACCCACCCACCCACCCCTCTGTGTGTGTGTGTCCTTGGTGGCTTATTTTTCTTTAGAAAGGTTAGACTCGAGGAATATTAGCAGCTAAGCACAGGGGATTGAAGAGAAACAAGAGTGTTGTGTGTGTGTGTGTGTGTGTGTGGTTACCCTCCTTTCCAAATATGTCTGCCTACCAAGAGGACCAAACTCCTCACGGGCCCCTGTTCCTTTTTTGCTGCGCAGCTTTGAGACCCAGAACAGCCTCTCTGGCCCGATGCTGACTGGAGTGATGGGGATCAAAGCCGAGGCAGGAGAGCGCAAGTACTGGAAGATCCTCCGGGCTCCACATTCCGTTCTAGACGAAGGTGGGTATTGGGAACGGCAGGAGATGTTGTGTGCCCTGGAGACGCTGCCCTTCTGGAGGCATCGGTACAAGAAGGGCTTTTGGCCAAGGCAGCTGTCGCCTGGGGTTGCATAAAATATTTCAACAGCGTTTTGGGCTATCCTTGGTAGCCACGACTCACTCCAATGCTAGTCACAGAACCAGAGAGTTGGAAGAGACCTCAAGGGCCACCCAGTCCAACCCCTGCCATGCAGGAATGCCCATCAAAGGAATGAGAATAAGTACAGTAGTACCTTGTATAAAGGAATTAATTTGTTCCAAATTAAATTCTGGTAAGCAAATTTTCCTTTGTACAAATTTCCCATAGGATTGCATTGAAAACAGATTAATCCCTAATCGTGACTGTTTTTCTGTTGCACGGATTCGCCCCATAGGTGATTCCGTTAAGCTATTTCCCCCTATCTCTGGAATTTTTTTTCCTTTAAATTGATTTTCTGTTAAACAATCGACTTGTTATACGAGGATCCACTTGTATTTTTTTTTTGGGGGGGGGTAAAGAAATTTCTCCAACAATTAACAGACACTAACCATTCTGCGACTGCACATCCGAAACTCCTGAACTGGATACTGTGCCAATGTCAGAAGTTAAAAATATATATATTATCGAACATGCAGGAATGATTTCCTCTGAGCTGAAGAGCAATGCTAGCTCCCAGCAATTAACCAGCTTTGCATTCCACAAAAAATGGATTTCTTATAAGATGGTTATTTATTATTTCAACCTATATGCCTCTCTCTGTGCCTCAGCAGCTAAATTTGCAAACTACTGGGGGGCGACCACAAAACAAAGCATGCTAAATGCAAGATAAGTTGGTGGAGAAGATCACCTACTGTGATAAACAGACATCTGTCATCAATTGTAGGGGGGAGGGTTGGATCACCCCTAGAGAGAGAGAAATGGCAACCCTATTGTCTGCTTTGGTCCCAAAGAGTCTTGGAGCGCTTCAGCAGTGCAGCAGTGCTGCACATTGCTTGGATCCACCTGTAGGCCCACTGTTGGAAAATGACCGGTGACCCTCTGACTTGCTAGGACATCTGTTTTCCATACTTACCATGGCATATGAAAAAAAAACACATTTAAACATGGGAAACCTAAATGCTGCAAGGAGATGTGGGTCCATGATCCCCCTGGCAACTCTCCTGCACCCACTAGGCTAGAATGAATGAGCACAGTGGAGCGGAGACCTTCCTCGGGGCGTTACCACTTCGTGTCCTGAAGCTATTTTTCTTAGGTTGGGTTTGGAAAACCTAAGATAATTCAGACCATTTAAAAGTAGGGAGGGTGGACCTCACGGGTCCTTATAGGACGCCAAGGACCTCCACCTGAGGACAGACACAGAGACACAAGTTTCACCAGTGTTTGGTCAAGACTTTACGTGTGTGTAGATGCATCTGTGATGGTTAGAATCCTACTGCTGATTTACGCCTTCACAAGGGAAATCGTGCAAGTGCTGGCTGTGGCTTTTCCCTTGTGAATGAGGTGTTGGTTGTGTTCCTGGTGTGAGGAAATGCCAGGGGCCGCTCATTCACAAGCAGCCGTTCCCAGCTGCAATTGGCAGCGTCGCGTTTAGCCTGCTATAAAAACAGTCTGTGAGATTCTGAGCAGGATGAGAAGCCAAGGCTGGCTGGAAAAAGGAATATTGCTGAGAAAAGCAGAAGGCACCATGGAAAGAAGGGCAGCCGTGCGATGGGTTGACTCAGTCCAGGAAACCATGGCCTTGTGTTTGCCAGACCTGAGCTGCTCAGGACAAGACTTTCTGGGTATCTTTCATTCATCGGGTTGCCAGAGGTCAGGGGCATCCTGATAGCACATCATATTAACTACTACTATTTAAATTATTAAATATAATTGTGGCATAGAGAACATTCTTGGCAAAAGTAACAAACTTAACGGCATTGTCATGCCTGTAAGGCGAACACGTTCATTTCAATGTGAGCTGGACCTTTGTGAATAGAATTCACTTATTTAGACATAGAAGTAATTTTATTATTTATTTATTATTTATTAAATTTATATACTGCTCCATCTAGCTACACGGCTACTCTGGGCAGTTTAGAAAGTTCAACAAATATCAGTCTAACACACAATAAATGAGCAATCCAATAAATAAAAACATAAGTAATAAAACAAGGTATATCAAAACATCAAACAGGAGCAAGATGGCCTAGAAACAAATAAAAACAATACACAAACAGTGAATCATTGACAGCACATATTTTGCTCCTGTAAAAAAAAGTTAATTTCTCTCCAGTAAAAAAGTCTTCTATTTTGCTCTTGGTTTTTTTAGGCATTGCTGACTATATCCCCAAACACAAAGAAACCATCATCTTAAGATTTACACCTTGGTAGAGACAGGAACGTCTCCTGCCATGATGGGAATGCCTTCTCTCCACGGACCACAGGAACGTGTTCTGTGTTGAACTGGAAATCCTTCCTCTTCTCTCTCACAGTCCTGACTTGAAATGGTGGATGTCTGCCCCAAAGAAAATCCAAAATCGGAAGCAGCTCGATTGATTGATATCAACAGGCAAGGAAAAGGTCTTTTGTAAAGTTAGCGGCTCTGAATGGTGCATTGAAAAGCCAACCTGCCATTTTGCATTTCCTCATAGCTTGCTTGGAACTGTTCTTTCTCAGCCACTATGAGGGCTGCAACTAAGTACACAAAGGGGGGCAGTGAATGACATTGCAGCCACCCACTTATCAATATGTCCTAAGCCTTTGGCCTTTGGAGTCCTGGAGCATTCCCTTCGATGAAGAACTAGAAGGGTCAGCTTTTCAATTACTGCCTGCCACAGGAAGGCGTGAATGTTCTCACCAAAGAATACTTTTTTGGCAGATGCTAACGGAGCTGACAACACAACCCTTGTTTGGAGCAAATGGCTAGAAACAAATGCTGACTACCTGTTAATTAACACTGGTGTAAGGCGGCACCATCACTTGCATGGCCGCCAGCCACCCATGATGGGCTTACCACAGCAATCGCCAGGTTGCCTCCCGGATCCCTGGCTGGCAAACTGTCCAATCACAACACTGGCACACTTGAGATTGTGGGTTTAAAAACCAAGCAATAAACACAGATTTATTTTCTCCTTTTAGATTGGTCTTCTTTTATTTTTATTTTTATTATTTTCAGTTCACTGAATTATGGCCTCACACCACTGTTCTGCGGCTCAGTTTGCTTCTCTTGATTTGCATCGAGTCCTCAGGTCACTGTAAATATCGGGACGGCACGACTAGATGAAGCAGCACCCCCACCAGACACCACCGGCCACCCCACAACCCGGGTTTTAAAAGTCCAAATCACTTTGGCCAGGATCAGCCTTCTTGGGTGTTCATTTTCTTATCAGCACAAATTGCTACAGAGACAGGAGGGTGTATATGAGATTTGCAGCCTCCTATGTCAATCTAGATACCCAGTGGGGTGTAGTGGGCAGAGCGACGGACTAGTTTTCTGGAGAAAAGAGTTTGAATCCCTGCTCAGCCATGGAAACTCACTGGGGAAGTGATTAAAATCCATCCACATGTGTATTTTTTTTACCTTCCCCTTCTCTTTAAAAGGATGGAAGGTGTCTCCAATGTCCCACTTAGGGCCTTTTCACACGACCCCTAAGATCCGCTGGCCCCTCAAATTCGGACCAGAGATCTTGGGGGTTCGTTGCTCTTCCTTCCTCCCCACCACTCCGCACTTCCTTGCTTCTGTGTGCGTGAGGGGAGGGAGGAAAAAAAAGCCTTAAAAAGGGACAAAAGAATAAAGCCTTACCTCCAGTGCCTGTGGAAGTTGCTCCCAGGCCCAGTCACTTCCTGGTTCCTCTTAAAGGGGCGGGAGGCAAAAAAACAACAACAAAAAGAAGCGAGGAGAGCCGCATCAAAAATTTTCACTCTCCCAGAGCAGGTACTTGAAAGCTGCGCTGGGTCACGCTTAGGTGGGCGGGGTCGCACTTAATTTTCTGTTAGCTCCGGAGCTGGTGGGGAAACATTTTTAAGCTCTGGAGCTGGGAGCCATTTGCAGCGGAGCTTAGGGGTCGTGTATAAACGCCCTTTGAAAGTCCTATTTGGGTCAATATAAGGTGGTTCGGACTTGACGGTGCAGACCAATACCAAGGTAACCTGACTGGTTCCTTCTTCTCATGCAAAGAAAAATAAGCTGCTGCTTTTGGCATCTGAAAAGGCTACCAGATTTATTTTGCTATGATATTGCACTGATTATAATCCCCCAGTGTCTCTCTCCAAAAGGAGGGCTCAAAGGAAGGGAAACAAACTGGTTTGCTTTTGAGATGTAAATATTTTTGTTTTCATTCTGGGTTTCCTGTACATGTTGAGAGAGACTAACAACGCAGAGGAAACTGTTTCTATTTCCCATGGCTGTTTAGGCTGAAGTTTCAGCCCTGGGCAGCTTGCATTTGGGGTGTATGTGTGTGCTCATTCCCTACCTGGCCTCAGGCGCTGCAAAAGCCTTGGTCCTTACAGGCACAATATGTGTGTGTGTGTGTGTGTGTGTGTGTGTGTGTGTGTGTGTGTGTGTGTGTGTGTGTGTGTGTGTGTGTGTGTGTGTGTGTGTGTGTGTTGGGGTTCGACAGAGGTGGCCGGAATGGGACTGCATGCCGCCGGCCCATGGCTTGGTGATGGTGTGTAAGGCCTGCAGGCACAATCCATCAAGCAGGCCAGGAGGATGGTGAGGGAGACTCTTGAGTAGTTGGGTGGATAATGGGACTTGTAGTCCCAGCAGAGAAGAAAGCGCTAATTCCCTCATCCATTCGCGGGAGCAAGTTGCGCAGACCGTAAGCAAGCAGCGATAGGATTCTGGCCACCGAAGCGAAGGAACGGCGCTGAAATCGTGCCTCTGCGCTCCGGGGGCAGTGCAGAGGGCGCCGCCGCCTTCCCCCAGAGGAGCCCGGCGGCCGCCGCCGCGCAGAGCCGGCCTTTGCGCCGAGAGGGAGGGAGGGAGGGACGCGCTGCGGATCGCGGCTGCCCGGGAGAAGGGAACGCGCGGCGCCGGGCCGGGTCGGTCGTGGGCGCGCTCCCGGGTCCCGCGGGTGGCGGAGGAAGGCGCAGCTGAAGGGGGGACGCCCGGCCGAGCGGGAGGAGCAGCGATCCTGCAAGCCCTGCGCCAAGGTAAGCCTCGCACGCAGCAGCTGCTATCCGTCCGTCCGTCCGTCCTTCCTTCCGATGATGATGATGATGATGATGATGATGATGATCTCTCTCTCTCTCTCTCTCTCTCTCTCTGTGTGTGTGTGTGTGTGTGTGTGTGTGTGTGTGTGTGTGTGTGTGTGTGTGTGTGTGTGTGTGTGTTCCACACAAATTGGAATTTGTTTTTCCGACTGGTCACCGACTTTCCAAGGTCACCTACTCCCATTTATACCCTGCTCTCTCTCTTGCTCTCTGGCTCTCTGTGGGAGGGGGTGCAAAAAAACCAGGTTCAGCTAGATCCATCCAATATTTTATTTTTATTATTATTATTACTTATTTAAATTATACACCTCCATTCATTCCTAAAGAGACCCCCTAGGTTTCCCCAGGGACTGCCCCTAGCCCTTCTCAGCCATGACTGGCCAGGCTTCTTTTGATGCTCGGGCACCTTGGAGAGGCCCCCCTCGGTGCCAACTTGTTCCTTGAGGGCCCAGCCCTGGGTGGAGGAAACCTGCCACGGTGGTGTGGACTCGGGTGTTTGCCGGTGGTTTGTGCCTCCTGTGGCACCCCTTGATGCCAGCTTCTCCTGACGACATTCCCTTTTTTCCAGCGTGTTTTTAGCGGGGGTGGGTGGGGAGTATTCGGGGATTTTTATGTGTGTGTGTGTTGAAGGGTTTTTTATTGTGTGTGTGAGTGTCTGGGGATTTGTGTGTGGGGGGGTGAATCTGGTCTCTGGGTGTCTGAATTTTGTTGTATGTGTATACTATGTATATACACACAATGACAATAAATTATTATTATTATTATTATTATTATTATTACTCCTGCGTTTCCAGGAAAAGAGGCAAGGAAGAGTCGCTCTGGGTGGGCCCACACAGCCACAAAAAGCCACTGCCACCGTCTGGCTGCACTCCCGCTGGTGACGCAGGCGCATGGCCAGCTGCTGCTGTGGTGGTGGTGCTTGCTGCCACCCCTGCCCATGCGCTCCCCGGTGACAGAGAGAGAGAGAGAGAGGGTGGAAGGAGGAGCCTCCTGCCGGCTGCCAAAGCATCACCCTTGCTGCCGTCTGCTCCCCGGCCTGGAATCTCTTTTGCACATGGATGAAGCAGACACCGGCTGCCGACGGGGGGGGGGCTGCTGATCTCGGCCCCCGCCAGGCCCCGAAGGAGCACGGAGGAGCGTGACTGCGGTGTGTCAACGGATAACGGGACGTCCCCCTGGGAGCTGAGAGGCAGGCGCTGACATTCCAGCCACGGGTTTCCTGACAGAAGGTCTGGCGTTGATTGCTTCCTCATCGGTGCTGTTGGCCAAAGCCACAAAGGGAATTTTGTTTTGTTTGCTTTTTGCTAGGCTGGTCCCCGCGGAAGCCTGATTGTGTGGTGAGTCACTGGGAGGGGCGCTTGGAAGGAGCGACGGAAGAGCAACCCATGGCCCTGTCTCTCTGGGGGGTTGCCAGGAGGAGGGAGGGTGCAAAGGCAGCCTCTCCCACTCGGATGCTCGGCTAGGAGGGGATGAGTCCTCCCGGCTGTACTCATCCTGCCTCCAGCATCCCTGGACGCCTCGCTGTTTGTGCAGGGACTCGGTCCCGCCCCAGCCTGCCTGCCTGCCGTCCCCCATGTGCCTGCCTTCTCCGAGGAGGAGAAATGACAGAGGGATGAACTCTGCGGATGGAGCATGGCCCCTCGCTCCCTGGAAACCGGACCCGGGCCAAAGCGGGGGGCCGAGGCCGTTGGCCTGCTCTCTGCCGCCTTTGCCTCTCATGGCCACCATCGTCGTCTGGCTGGTCACGGGCACCACCATGTCCAGCCTGAACAAGTGGATCTTCGCCGTCCACAACTTCCGCTACCCAGTGCTGCTCTCCTCTCTCCACATGCTGACGGCGGTGCTGGTGGGCCGCCCCCTGGCCGGACTCTGGGCTTCGGGGGATGGCAACCTGGGCCTCTGCCCGAAGGCCAAGGCCCGTGTCTTGCTGCTGAGCGTGACCTTCTGCGCTAGCGTGGCTTTCGGGAACATGGGGCTCAACTACGTCCAGCTGGATTTTGCGCAGATGGTGTACACCACCACGCCGCTTTTCACCTTGACCCTCTCCAAGGTGCTGCTGGGGAAACACCACCACCCCTTGCAGTACGCAGCCATGGGGCCCATCTGCTTGGGAGCCTCCTTGAGCATCGTCGGGGAGGTGCAGTTTGATCACGCCGGCTGCTGCTTCCTCTTTGCTGCCACTTTCCTCCGTGGGCTGAAGTCCATCCAGCAAAGTAAGTTGTCCCGAGGGTTGCCACGCCTTGAACACAGCATGGGAAGGTGCCAAGTTTAGCATCCTCAGAATCTGCCCTTTTGGTTATCTAAAGAAAGTCGGTAGTCCTCATGACTGCCGAGAGGGATGCGTGGGTGCATCTCAGGCAATCCTAGGATGTATCCAAACCAGATTCCCAGTGGGCCAGCCTGGCGCGTTTGTCTCCTGACACACCCAGGGAATCAACTGTGAACAATCTGGGTAGATGACGCCTGTCGGCATTATTTCCCATATTGTGCAGAAATTAGAGTTGGCTGGCTTTTTGCGGAGTCAAATTCAAGGAATGGTGTTTCACCTTGTCTTTGCCAGCCTTGGGCTCATTCATTCCAAGCCAGTGCCCCGGAATTTTTAAATGCCGAGTACACAAAAAGGGCAACCTTGTGTTTGGAAAGCCTCATGTTTTCATGGAGAGGCGAGCTTGGGGATAATGATTCATCCTTCCACAGACTATTGTCTTAGAAACAAACCAACCAGAACAGGGGCAGGTGAACTAAACCGTTTTCAAATTTGAATACGCTCCTTCTTGCAACGAAGGAGGTTCAGCAGACAGCCGGTTCAAATCTAGAAACGGGTTTCTTCTTGCCTTCCCTCAAGAATCACCATTAGGGACAAACAGGCTTATCATAAATATATTCTGCAGTTTGTCCTGCCATTTTTCTGTTCTGAAAAGTCCACTTTGGATCTTGCAATTGTTAAGTGAGCGACCTCGTTTCCTCTCTAATTGACAGATAAAGTAACGAGTGTAGCCTGATTGTGCAGCTTTACCAGTTTTGCTTGATCCTTTTCTGTCTCCAGGGATATAAATTTCTATGTAGGTCCCGCTGTTGAATGGCTAAATTTATGAGCTTACTTGTGTGACCTACAAATTTAGCAGTTGATTGGGGAGGGGGAGGGTCTACCAAGAAGGCTCTAATTTCAACTCTGCCTCTGAAAGGGAGGAGGTTAGAAAATGGAGGTAGAATCTGACATTATACATAACCCAGGACCCTGGACTATACATGGCATCATCTGTGATATGAGCAAGTGCTCACTTGATGTTGCTTTGTTGTCTGTTTGTTATTTATGCCTTCTTTTGTTCAGTGCCGAAAGCAGATAGGTAGGCAGGCAGGCAGTAGTTGGTTACCATATTTTTCTAAGACTCCCCACGTATAAGACAACCCCCCACTTTTCTAGCCCCAAATACTTTCACAACTGTGTGGTTCTCTTTTTCATTTCTTTCCGTAAATAAGACGACCCTCAATGTTAAGTCTAACAATTTTAGGAAAAAAATAGTCTTATACTCAGAAAAGTACTGTAATTCTTCTTGATCATTGCTTATCCTGAGGTGTTTTATGTTGAAATGCCCTTCCTTCCTTCCTTCCTTCCTTCCTTCCTTAACATAGTAAACATCTTGTGATAGTTATCCATGAAGTTATATTATGTAAATATACAGAGTTTTTATAGACTTTCTCTCACTCTCCATCCATCATAAGAACATAAGAAGAGCCCTGCTGGATCAGGCCAAAGGCCCACCTTCCTGTATCTTCCTGTATCTCACAGTAGCCCCCACCAAATGCGACTGGGAGCGCACAAGACTAGATAGCTGTCTCCTGATACCACTCCCCTGCATCTGGCCCTTGAAGTACCCTGGTTTTAAGCCTGAAGATTACACATCTCCATCATGTTTTGTAACCTGTGATGCACTTTTCCTCCAGGAATCTGTCCAATCCGCTTTTGAAGGCATCCAGGTCATTAAGACTAACAACACGCTGGGTAAAAAAAAAATTATTTTGCCTGTACTCACTTTCCCAACCCTCAATTTGAGTGGATGTCCCCTAGTTCTGTTATTTTGTAAGAGGGAGAAGAGTGTCACTCTGTCCACTTTACTCTTGCCTTGCATTATCTTGTATGTCTCAATCATATTCCCCCTCAGGTGCCTTTTTTCTAGACTAAATAGCCCCTCAGGTGCCTTTTTTCTAGACTAAATTAGCTTTTCCTCATAAGAGAGGTCCCCAGCCCAGTAATCATTTTAGGCCCCGGTCACCCAACCATTTTGGTGCTGTGTTTGCTGCGAATGGCTGCGCAGCAAAAGATGGTGCCTCCACTCCAAGGCGCAGCATTTTGGCACCCCAGTCGACCACGTCCCCTGAAGCGCACTTTAACTGCATCATCCTATACCACCACTAGGGGTTCGATCAAATTACTCCTTTTAATGATGTGCAGTTTTAACTGCAGCAGTTATAGTGCGAGGGGTCAAAATTTGCACCATTTTAGCCCCCCCCCCCCATTTTCTGCCTCTTTCTGCTGTCCTACTTTAACCAGTTGCTGGCATTTCGGTAACTGAGCACTTCTATAAGCTCCAAATTACTTGGTACAGGGACCAATGGGAGATGAAAGAAAACCAAAGGAGTTACTATAAAGGCGCTCTGGTACTAGGGATACACTGCCACATTCTCAAACTTTTGCATGAACTCTTGCAGTAATACTAGAAAGCCGACATGCCGATAATCGACAAGCAAATCACTTTATATATATATATATATGCGAGCATGATGGAGAAAAGAAGATCATTAAACAGGGAAAAGATGTGCATTTGGCAAGACAGGACACACAGAAAGAAGTATAATACACCCCTGCCATCAGGGCGCTAACTGTGCACCAAAAGTTACGTGATCGCCCGCGATTTTAGTACGCATCAAAATATGATGTGCAGTTAATAGCTGTGCGACCAAGGCCTAAGTTGCTCTCTTTTGCACCTTCCATGCATCTCTCTCTCTCTTCCATCCCTCCCTCCATCTCTCTGTCTCCCCCCATCCATCAGTCCACCCACCCACCTTCCCAAGCATTTCTGTAGGCTTTGCCTCTACTGGACAGGCTCTGATTGACCCGACTGTTGTCCTTCTCCACCCACAGGTACTTTGCTGCAGGACGAGCACCTAGACTCGCTGCGCCTGCTGTGCCTCACCTCCTTGCCCAGCTTCTGCATCCTTTTTGCGGCCGCCCTGGTGCTGGAGGTGGCTCCGGCTTGGGACGGCACCCTGGCTTATGGGGGCGGCCTCTGGGCCTGCCTCCTGCTCAGCTGCCTGGGCTCGGTGCTGTACAACCTGGCCAGCTTCTCGGTGATCTCGTTGACATCCGCCCTCACCATCCACGTCCTCGGGAACTTCAACGTGGTGGGCAACCTGGTCCTCTCCCACGTGCTCTTTGGGAGCCACCTGACGGTGCTGGGCTACGCTGGCGTCGCGCTCACCCTTTCGGGGGTCTTCGTGTACCACCACTGTGAACGCCTAGCAGCCTGTTGGTGTGCACGGTGGGCAAGGCGGGAGAAAGAAGAATAAGAGGAGAAGGGCTCTGTGGATTCCAGGAGGTGGCCACGGTGGTTGCCACTGAGCCATCTTGGGCAACTGCTTCCTCATATCGCAAGGCTTTCAGGAGCCAAGGGAAAGGTGGCAAGCCAGAGGAAGACTATTGGGAAGTCTAGGTTCTCTGGATTGTAGTTTTGAAGCAGTTGCAGGCCACCCTGCAGATCGGCGATGAAGGACAGAAGAATGTGACACATTCCACTGGACTACTAGCTTTCTAATGCTCCTGTCATTTTCCTTGCCCAGAGCAGGCCGGGGGGAGGGTTGCATATTTGAAATATTGGAGGCCATTGAAAGAAACAGAAACAAACCCCACAGGTACAAAAGCATGTCAGGAGCAGGCTTCGGGCTTCCTCATCGGCCAGCTGTGGGTGTCTTCTGGATGGAGGTGGCTGAACCCTGTTGCACCTGGGAATAGGGAGGACGAGACAAGGGGAGTAAAACCTACCCCCCTCCCCCATGGCAGCTGCTGCCACTGAGAGGTTCAGGGTTAAAAATCCAGAAAACAAAATTGCATAATTGAATGGGAATCGGGAAATCTTTGCTAAATCACTCTTCGGGGGGAGTGAGCCAGGGAAATCTGTCAGTGTCGATCTTTGCTGCTGCTGTACCAGAAGGATCCATGCACGAAAGGTGGCCGATAGTGGGGTAGCCAAGCCACATGCTTTCCCCACTTTCTGTAAAAAGAAGAACAAAAATCCCACACATTTCAGGAATTGGATGTACCGACAGGAGTCCCCCAACCTCTGCAAGTTGCATGTAGATGTGCTGGCATCGGTCCCCACCAGCCCACGAGGCAGTCCGAAGTCACCCCGGTGCCCACAGCAGGACATGGCACCGAGACTCTCCTTTCCTGAAACAGGAATTCTGTGCCCCTGGCACACCACTGAACAAGTGGAATGGGGCAGTGGCACCATGGAGGGTCCTGCCCAGGTAGAGGAACGGCTGACATCTGCAGATGAGCAAGGGAGGTTGAGGGGCTCCCTTCACTACTGTTGTCTACTGGGGTTGGAGTGTGGGTGCCATTGTTTATGTTCTTTTCCTACTGCCCTCTGCTGGGGGGGGGCTAAATTAAGTGGTGTGTGTGCGTGTGCGCACGTGTGTGTGTGAGCACGTGTGTGTGTGTGTGTGTGTGTGTGTGTGTGTGTGTGTGTGTGTGTGAGCACGTGTGTGTGTGTGAGCACGTGTGTGTGTGTGTGCGCGCGCGCGCACCTGTGTACAAGCCAGGAGATTTGCCCCCCCCATCCTTAGGTGAAGCATGGCCATCCAGGATGGCTACTGCTTTTTCTCTGCTGGACAGAGCATAGCACCCCTGTGGGTTGTGTGATTGTGTGTATGTGAGAGAGGGATTGAGAGAGTTATGTGAATACAACACATTTCTCTGTCATTTCTATCATTTTCCTACCCTGAATGGTGCATATAAAGCCGCTGTTGTTTGGTGCTTATTAGCTTTTTGGGAATGGAATGCTTCCTTGTGGAAGGGCGTTCCTTGAGCCCACTGGGTAAACGTGGTCAGTATTATCCTTCACAGGGTGCAAAAACTGTGGAGTGTGTGCCCATCTGTGTTTAATGCTTTATGCACACTGCCCAGAGTAGCCATTTGCTAGATGGGTGATATAAAAGTCAAATAACACAAATAATAATTCAAGGGATCTCACTCATGATTAAAGAGTATCAGAGGTGTAACGTCCACAGATGTATTGAAGCTATGTAAAAACAATTTGGGGAGAAAAATTGAAAAATTGGGGTGGCAGAAACGGGGGTCTTTCTTCCCATTTTTCTCCTCAAGTTTCCTGAAGTTTTACACCTCTGTGGGTGATGTGTATGGGAAGATGAAATCACCCTAGTTTCTTGGATTGTTGCTTTCCTGGTTGTACTCATTATTTTTTAAAAAACTCAATTTTTCGCCATACACAAATATTTTGTTCATCTCTGTAGGTGAGAGTATTCTGTTTTGCTGTCTGAAATAGAATGGTGTGTTCTGATTTATTTGGTAATTTAGTCTGGTTCTCTTTTGTTTTCACAAGAGAGCCCCCCCCTCCCCGAGTTGGTGTAGTGTAGGTTTAAGGGATGTTAGCCAAACCAGTGTTTGAAAGGAAGCCAGTTGTTATGATTGCCAATATAATGTCTGGGGGAAGCATTCAGGGTTATCGTTTTTATACAGCAATGGTATAAATGGTATAATGGTGGTAGAGAGGTCAGGATGAGGGAAAAATTACAGAGAACCTAGAAAATTTTGTGCTAAGCCTTTCTGTCTGTTCCCATACAGCACAATCATCTGTACAAACGCTGGTGAAACTACAGGAGAGGGTTGTTTGGATGGGTTAAAGAATCAGGTCTCTTTCCTCTGATTCTTTTGCCCCTGACAAAAGCAGCCACTCCGTCACAATTAGTTGATGAAACAACGAATTCATCCACAAGGTCTTTCCATCATACTATGTGGACCCATATCCTTGGTTGTTCCATAAAGCACAGGACATTTCGCAAGAACCAGTTGGATATTTTGGCGAAGGGTGCCAGTCCAGGGCCAGGAGAACCTACAATTATTTTTGGAAGTCCTTTGAGTGAATTTCCAATAGCCATTCTGGGTCCATTCAGATATGATGGTTCTGGGCTTCATAAACCATGGTTTGCAGTCCTGGCTAGTGAACCTGATGATACCTGCAGTTTACTGTTTTGGACAAAATGGGGGGGGGGGGGAGAAGCACGGATTACGATGTCGGGCTCACAAGCTCCTTAACTGGCTTTTACATGCTTCCAATTTGGGGGAAAAGAATCTTGATGGAAGCACATAAAAGTCTTTTTCACCAAATTGGAAGCATGTAAAAGCCAGTTAAGGAGCTCATGCACCCAGCATCGTAATTCATGGTTTGTATTACCTCAGAACAAGCCTTTTTTTCAGCCTAGCCTACCTTAGAGGGCTGTTGTGAGGATAAAGGTGGTGGTGAAACATGGAGATTGCCATCGGCTTCTGAATGGAAAGGTGTGTTTGAAATACAAGCAGTACAATTTCTCCTGGTCGGTGTATGGGAGACCGAGGTTTGTAAAGGCTTCACTGTCTGTTGTAATTTATGTGAACTGGTATGGGTTTAAATACGCATAGCTGGGCTTTTACCAGGACCCCATCCCTTTTACCAGACACAATCCTTGCCGCAGTGCGACCTGTGGCCTCCACCAGGCAGGAGTCAGACTATCTCACAATGACAACAAAGCACAACACGCGGGTTGATGTTGCGAACTGTACGTATTCTGCCCTTCGTGACAACCAAGACGGGCAGCGGTGGCCGAGGCCCTGCTTCCACTTCGGCCTGAACAAGAGCACAACAGGGCCAGGCCAGCGTCTTCAACGGCTTCAAATAAAGCTCTATTTTTGTCTTAACAAGAGTGTCATGTCCTTGGCTGACCTCGGGAGGGGAGGGAAGAGAAGAGGCAAGCGGCAGCCGGCCCAGCCCCTTCCTCCATCTCTTTTGTTTCTATACCCCAGGGCTGTTTGTTTAAAAGAAAATCACACGGCAGTCCTGGTAGAAAGGATTATGCCCCCGAGGTTTTGGTCTTTCTGCGCCTGTGCACTTTGCACATGCGCATTCGTGCAAAAGAAGGCCAGCAAGCCAGGCCTTGCTATTTTTGCCGGCCTGCACGCAGTTGCTATGGCAACCCAGAGCGGGCCTGGCTGCCTTTGGGTTACTGGCAGCCTGGAGAAAGCTTGCATATTTTCGAGTTTTCGACCCACGCAACAGGAGCAGGATTTGCCGTAGAGTGGGGAATTAAATAAGTCTAAAGCAGCTTTTGCCGGACATGCTTCACATGTTTAAGAAGAACATTGCTTGGCAGAGAAATGGGCTGGTCAAAAACATGCCGCTGTGTTCTGCTGAACACAAATCCTTTTTTGGGGCAGTGTGAGGTTTTGTTGAATGTGGAAAAGAAAAAAAAGCCTTGTTTCTCAGCCTTGGAATTCGGCTTGAGGCTTTTTTTTTAGGCCAACGCATTCTGTGTCCTGTGCAGTTCCTATGTTCAAGCAGCTGCCGCTGCAGCTATTGAGAGAAAACAGAAATAATTATAATTATAACCCCCTTTGAACAGCAGAGTGGGAAGGGACTCTGGAGTCCAGCCCTGTGGATGCCAATCTGCTTACGGTTGCATCAGCAAATTTATATGGGCGTTTGCAAAATTAGAAATAGGGATTTTTTAGACAGATTTGTCTTGCATCGTGCCTAGGTGGGCGAAGCGGCATCCAGGTGATTTATGTGCCAGCTGCTCCGTCTTGTCTACATATGGATGGATCGACAGGTGCAGATGGGGAAAACCAAGGGTCTCTCTCCACTTAGGTCATGGTTATTTACCTTTAAACAAACCCTGGGTTGAATGATCCTTGAAATACTGGGCACCTCCCACAAGACGGCTTTCCATTATGGAAGAGAGGAGAGGCGGGCACTCTTGGCAAAAGTGGAACAAGACCCGAGAAACTGGGAGAAGGTGGTTTTCACTGGCCCTGCTGCTCCGCTTTTCACTGTAGACTGGTGTGTAGAAATTAAGCTTCTCAAGGTTTTCCTTATTGTTGCTAGGTCTTGCTACAGAAAAAACAACAAAACTTGGTGAAAAGGTGCTATACCAGGGCAAACCAACCAATAAATTCATGTGTGCGTTACTTCTTTCATGAAAAAAGCAGTAAGAAGGAAGGAAGGAAGGAAGGGGTTTTACTTCACCTAGAAGAGTTCATTCTTCGTTTTCACAATGATCATTGAATGGCAGACTAGAATTGCGAATTATTATAGACTCTAAGGGCCTTTTTACACAACCCCTAAGATCCGCTGGTCCCTTAAATTCAGACCAGAGATCTTGAGGGTTCGTTGCTGTTCCTCCCTCCCCACCCGCTCGGCACTTCTTTGTTCTGTCTGCGGGAGGGGGGGAGGGAAAAAAAGCCTTAGACAGAGACAAAAGAATAAAAGGCTTACCTCCCAGTGTTGGGGGAAGTTGCTCCGATCTCTGTTTACTTCCTGGTTCCTCTTTAAGGGGCGGAGGCAAAAGAAAAACAACAGAAAGAAGCGAGGAGACCTCAGGCAGTCTCCGGATCAAATATTTTTCATCATAAAAAAGCAGGTACAAGAAAAGTGCAGTTTGGTCGCGCTAAGTGGGCGGGGTCGCACTTAATTGTCTGCAAACTCCAGAGCTGGTGGGTAAACATTTTTATCGTCCGGAGCTTGCAGCCATTTGCGGCGGAGCTTAGGGGTCGTGTATAAACGCCCTAAGGCAGATGACATCAGAAGTGCCTCTCTTTTCCCCTGGCAGTCACAACACAGCTAAGAATAAAGTAAGGAACTGCAGGGGCAAGCAGGCAGTGTTCAAATCTCATGCCTGATCATGTTGGAAAGGGTGGCTTCGTGATCTCCCAATAAGAGACCTTTCCACGCATACAGGAGTCAGGCCAACCCAGATTCCAGAAAAGGCAGTCCTATTGCTGGAGCAAAAAAGATTGGGGTGGGGTGGAGGAGGGGGGACTCCTCATCTCCTTCCTGCACATCGTCTTCCAAGAGGAAGTGTGAGATGGTGGTTCAGTGCTCAAAATATTCTAAGTGCAAAGAGACAAGAAGTTCTCAAAAATGAGGCTAAGTCAGAAAGTCAGGTCTTCAGCGCTGATTTATTTGGCAAAAAGCATACAGGAATCAAAGAGAAACTCTACGCGTAAAGGGTCTTTCTCATCAAGTGAGAGAAGACCCCGTTTTCACCAAAATCCAGGGTTCTTATACAATCTCAGACCCTTGTCCACACCTTCAGTTGACCAGCCACACCTTCAGACACTGCCCATTATTCACATCCCCCACCTAAGAACAATAAGATTCATAAGCTCGTGCTACTTCCGCATTCTCTGCCAGTCTGAGATTCAACCCCCTTTCTTAACAGGTGCTTCCGGGGTAGGCACCATCAGTTGTCAACAGGAAGCCACTGTGGTTTTGCTTACACAGCTTTGTGCTCTTAATATACTCTTTAACTCTTTAATATACTCTTTAATATACTCTGTAACATTACACAGTGATTACATTACATTTTAAATACACAATGACTACTTATCAATTACATACTTATTGATTAACCCTTCCACAGCTGACAGTTTCCCCCCTCTGGCCATTTGGATGGCCATGATCATTAACAAAGCATAATACATTTTATTCAGTATTTCCAATTGCTACATGCTGAGTGAAAGCTAAGCCTAATCAGCCAAGATAATATAAGATTATCTTGACGGCTGCATACTTATGTGTTGCTTAAGCTATAATGCTACCTCTGGCTCTTTTCCTCATTCACCAGTGTCATGTGGATTTAGGAGGTATTCTTTTCATTTCCGCATAGTCACTTTCACTGTTGCCATGACTGACAGTTTCTGATATATTTTGAAGAAATGATGGTAATCTCATGCCGTGGCCAACTGAATTATGGCCAACCGAGGAGCTACTGTAAATGGACACATCTCCATACACGTTCCTCATTTGTCATGCCACTAAGCCTGCTATCATGTGCTTCCATCCATAATTGAATAACTGCAGTGGGTTTAGGTGATGCTGTGTTACACATTTTGCCTATCACCATTTTGATGCAGATCCACACTATCCCAATGAGCAATATCACAACAATAAGCACAATCAAAATCCTGATTATCCATCCTCCTATTCCTGTGGTAAGAGAAGAGAACAATTGATCAAAATATGTCCCCACCCCTGATGTTTCCAATTTATACTGGGCCACAGCTTTCTGGATATTTTCAATGTTTCGGGCCAGAGGGACTGTGCCGTCTGGAATGTAAACGCAGCACTTTTCCCCGATCATGCCACACACTCCATTTGTTTTTGCCAGGATTGAGTCCAACGCGACCCTATTTTGTATTACAACCTCGCGCATGGCAGACAGCTCCCTATTTATAATTTGCAAAGAATCAGTGGTGTAGTTGACAAATGAATCTATTAACTTAGCAAATGCTCTGCATTGATCCCACAGCATATAAATACCAGCTCGGGGAAACACAGGTCCCCAAAATTCATTCCATTTGCTCTGCAACACTGTTTCTCGTTTGTATCTGTGTTTTAACCGTGAAGGATGTTCAATAGGCTTTATTCCTGGAACTACTACTCCTACATAACAAGATCCCTCCCATCTTGGGGGCAAGGTAGAATAAGCTTTATTCCCACAAATAAAGTAATGTCCTTCTGTTATAGACACATCATTGTGCCATCCCCGAATGTGAGTTAACATCTTACGCATCCATGAATTGCTGGTATTCCTGAACATGGTGGAAGTAGCAAAGTGTTGCAAACAATTTGCTGACGAACATGTCTCCCCCTTTTCCCCAATGGACGTGAGCAACACACTGATATCTGTAGGGCCTGCTTTAGTTCATAATCTTCCGGGGCATTCCGAATTACCTCTTCATTGAACACTCGGAACTTCTGTCCACAATCACGTTTTGGACCAGGAACTAGACAATTTGGGGCACGAGGGACAGTATGGAAAGACCCATCCTGATGCATCCCGGCTTCGAGCAAATCGTCCATGTAGTAACACGGATATCCAGGATATGGACTGAATTGGCCACAAATTCAGTTTTTTATTGTTACAGACTTGCCTGCAGGATCTGAACGATATCGGGTCCTTCCAGCTGGGCATTCACAATAGAAACCACAGGTGGAAGACGTGGGGAAAAATCATCCCAATTACTGCGTCTAATAACAGAAATTTGTAGGACAATGGTGAAATTACATCGGCTATTGCCGACTGGCCATGGATGTAAGTAAGGTGAATCGGCAGGAAAACCGCTGCGGTTGTATTTAATTGCAACACAATACCCACCCTCAACCGCTGAATTCAGCAGGAGAGGGGGAGCATGAGTTTTAAACATTAATTGGGCCTCAATGTGAAAAGGATCATCGGGAGCAGGAGATTCATGCCAAGATACATTCATTGGGACCCCATATAAAGGAACAGAGTGCTGACCTGATTCAGTTATAGATGCACAGAGCCAACATTTTGACAGACCAGAAGAATTATGAATTGAACGATAAATTTCAAATAATTGCAAAAACCGATTACTTTTAAAAGGATTGTCAGGCGGGTGGGAAACTTGCATCAGCTTTCGACGACCACCGGTGACAAGACTCAGTGAAGATGAACTGGCAGGCAAATCAAAGTTCCGTTGACGTTCACGATACGGCTGAGTATGTCGACTGAGAACATCAAAGGCATTCATCAGGAACCCCAAAAACAGGATGATGGCGATGAAAAACATGACAGGAACCAAATACCTGCGGATTCTGGCAGTCTCTTTTAGACGTCGGTTGGGTTCAAGAGGCATTTTTCAGTTCACCTTGATGACTTGATGAACCTAAAACAACAAGCCCACAACCACCGAAGCCCACAATTTTCCACTCCCAGATGATGTGGAGTTGGAGTGGAACAACACCACTCGTTTGAAGAACGCTGGAAGTGGCACGACACCGCTATCTTCACAGGCTGGAACCCACGAAGAGAACAGCTATGGATGCTTGACCAGCTTCTCCTTGTTTCGAGGGCGCAGATTGTATCGTTGTTGGGCTATTGGAGGCTCCGCAGGAACTGGTTGAGTTGACCCCTGTTGAAGTTGGCCTTGGGAAGTCGTTGAGGCTCCCGGAGAATCACAATCACTGTGGTTCTGAGGAACATCTTTACCAGGACCGTCAGCAGTAGCAGGCTCAGCCCCTGGTTTGGCAGTTGAGTCAGCCACAGCGCCAGACACCGTCGAAGGATCTGGAACGGATAATGGAGCTGGTACCTTTTTGCAGTGTGATGCGTGGATCCAGGCGGGTCGACCTGCACACTTCACAGCCGTATTAGTAGTCAGCAGGACTTGGAAGGGACCAGTCCAGCAAGGCTCCAAGCAGTGTTTGCGCTTGAAGACCTTGACATACACCCAATCACCGATTGTCAGAGAATGGCATGGCTTATCGGCCTCTCGGGGCAGGGCAGCTTTAACCTGAGAATGAAATTCTCGAACACAAGAAATAAGGGCATGACAGTAATCAATCATAGTATCATCCAACATAGCTAAGTCAGAAGAATGAATGGGCGCAGGAGCAGAAGCTGGAAGGCGCATAGGGCGCCCCATTAGGATTTCGTGAGCAGAAAGACCATACTTTTTGTGAGGAGTAGATCTCATGGACATAAGGGCAATATTTAGGGCATCTGGCCATTTGAGACCAGTTTCTTCACAGATTTTGCTAATTTTGTTCTTTAGAGTAGCGTTATATCTTTCACATTTTCCCGCACTTTGTGGATGATAGGCACAATGAAGGGTTTGGGTAATTGATAACGCCCTGCAGATAGCTGCAATCACCTGGTTACAAAAATGCGGGCCTCTGTCCGAGGAAATTTTAAGGGGTATCCCGAACCTCCCAATAAAATCTTTAAGGAGCTTCTTAGCTACAGTGGGGGCATCTGCATGAGCGCAAGGGTAAGCCTCCACCCAACCGGAAAACATGCATACAATGACTAGCACATATTCATATGAGGCACACTTTGGCATCTGAATGAAGTCCATTTGGAGGTGGACAAAAGGACCCCAAGGTTGAGGATGGGCAGCTGAATTAGTCTTGGTCGGCTGAGCAACGTTGTGTTGGAGACACACTGGACAAGAGGACACCACTTGTCTAGCCAAAGGATAGACCCCAGGAGCGAACCATTCTCTGCATAGGGTGGCAACCATCCCATCACATCCAACATGGCTCGGGCCATGTAGGAGGCGAACCAGAGTTGGCAACAGGGAGCGAGGCACGACTGGGCGTCCAGCCGGGCATCGCCAAATTCCCTCAGTGTCTGGGGTACAACCTGCTTGCATCCAGAGGTGAATTTCAGAAGATGGAGCAGTTTTATGATATTCGAGTAAATCTTGGATGCTAACAGGAGAAGCTTTAGGCTTGATGACGAAAAGCTGGATGTCTTTGCCCGGGGCCGCCACAGCTGCCATTTTTGCTGCCTGATCCGCCCGATTGTTCCCCAATGAAATTTCATCACTAAGTGAAGTTTGGTGGGCCGGACATTTGACAATAGCCAATTGGGATGGTAAAGTAATGGCAGTAAGCAATGATTGCACATACTTGGCATTTTTTATAGGCGTGCCATGAGAAGTTAAGAAACCCCTCTGTTTCCACAACTGGCCGAAATCGTGGGCAACACCGAATGCATAACGCGAATCGGTGTAGATTGTGGCTGATTTATCAGCAGCAATGTGGCAGGCTGCTGTCAAGGCTATCAGCTCAGCTACTTGTGCTGAACGGATACCAGGAAGTGAGCCTGACTCTAAGTTTTCATGGGAATTACAAACAGCATACCCAGAAGCCAAAGAGCCAGTGTCGGTCCTGTAACAGCTCAAGTTTGTGGCTAACCATCCATATCTTCCAAGATGGAAGAATTTAATGTTATGCTGAGCATATTTCCCCTGCCCTTTTTTAGGGAATGAGGAGGGGGAAAATACAACCCCCCCCTTGCATTACATTCAGATGCACGTAAGGAAGAGGTTTCACCCAAATGCTTTGAAACCAGCTCTGCCGGTTTCCTTTCTGTTGCTGAATTATAGACACGATCACTGCCCTGTAATATTTATACTAAAAAGTGGCTAAGAGAAAAAAAGAGGGAACAGGGTGTGACCTCAGCAGCAGCAAACTCAATTTTTTCCTGGCTGAGGCCCAAGATTTTAAATGTGGCAACCCAAACTTCAAATGAATCATCCACCTCGGCTCATCATCTTTTCCTGTGCGCTGTAGGCCGATGAGCTTTTTCATTCACATGTCTTCTGTGCATCTTCCTAATGCCTCATTGGGATGCCCAGAAAAGGCTGTTCCGGGTGTTTCCTCTCTTTCCCTGCCTTGTCTCTGTTTTCATTTGGATAAATAAAATAACATTCTGCAGTGAGGAGGAGGAGGAGGAGGAGGATGATGACGACCAAGGTTGTGTGAAGAACATTGTGTTCCAGATTTGTTATTCTGCCTCTTCCCTGCTGCCTGGCAAGGCTCCCAGTCCTTTCACATGGCGATTGTGTCTGAAAATTAACAGACACACCATATTTTTGTTGATCTCTTATTTGTTTCATTTGTAGCAATCCTTTTTTCTACCTCCCTACTTTTTTTCTGAATACATGTCCAGGGAGCAGAAAATGCCTTAGGATGATCCTCATGCAACTGATGAAGGAGCTGGAACTTTTTTGGGGTGGGGGAAGCTGGCAGTTCAGGTTGTGCAAGGTATCCTCAAGCACTGTAGGAAGCTGTTGACTTTTTCCCTGCTGGATCCATCACACAGTCTCTGTCACGGGGGCGGGGGCTAGCCTGCTTAATAAAGTACAGTATCTGCTTCTTAATTTTTATGTGCAAGTTACCCTCCCAACACTGAGAATTAAAACTGAACAATAAAACTAAACCTCATATATGACATATATGATGGCTAAAAGGTAGAACACACACACACACACACACACACACACACACACACACACACACACACACACACACACACACACACACACACACACACACACACACACACACACACACTCCACCCCTCTCTTTAAAAGAAACCAAGGCAGCTTACAACAGTAGAAGACAATATTTAAAAGCTAAAAACAGGAACCACTCAAGATTACAAAAGAATCAGACAAAATGGTAAACAAAAAATCAACATCAGAAATGGATACAAAGCGAAAAAGGCCCAACAATCCATTTTAAAAGCTGCTCTCAGATATTCGATACAG